>CANNZV010002259.1:0-106265 GCA_947561585.1 Caprella mutica
CTGCTGGTGAAAATACGGTATTCTGCTGGTGAAAATACAGTATTCTGCTGGTGAAAATACAGTATCCTGCTGGTAAAAATACAGTATTCGAAAATACAGTATTCTGCTGGTGAAAATACAGTATTCAAAAATACAGTATTCTGCTGGTGAAAATACAGTATTCTGCTGGTGAAAATACAGTATTCGAAAATACAGTATTCTGCTGGTGAAAATACAGTATTCTGCTGGTGAAAATACAGTATTCTGCTGGTGAAAATACAGTATTCTGCTGGTGAAAATACAGTATTCTGCTGGTGAAAATACGGTATTCTGCTGGTGAAAATACAGTATTCTGCTGGTGAAAATACAGTATTCTGCTGGTGAAAATACAGTATTCTGCTGGTGAAAATACGGTATTCTGCTGGTGAAAATACAGTATTCTGCTGGTGAAAATACAGTATTCTGCTGGTGAAAATACAGTATTCTGCTGGTGAAAATACGGTATTCTGCTGGTGAAAATACAGTATTCTGCTGGTGAAAATACAGTATTCTGCTGGTGAAAATACAGTATTCGAAAATACAGTATTCTGCTGGTGAAAATACAGTATGCGAAAATACAGTATTCTGCTGGTGAAAATACAGTATTCTGCTGGTGAAAATACAGTATTCGAAAATACAGCATTCTGCTGGTGAAAATACAGTATTCAAAAATACAGTATTCTGCTGGTGAAAATACAGTATTCTGCTGGTGAAAATACAGTATTCGAAAATACAGTATTCTGCTGGTGAAAATACAGTATTCTGCCGGTGAAAATACAGTATTCTGCCGGTGAAAATACAGTACTCGAAAATACAGTATTCTGCTGGTGAAAATACAGTATTCTGCTGGTGAAAATACAGTATTCGAAAATAAGTATTCTGCTGGTGAAAATACAGTGTTCTGCTGGTGAAAATACAGTATTCGAAAATACAGTATTCTGCTGGTGAAAATACAGTATTCTGCCGGTGAAAATACAGTATTCTGCCGGTGAAAATACAGTACTCGAAAATACAGTATTTTGCTGGTGAAAATACAGTATTCTGCTGGTGAAAAGGCAATACCTATTTGATTGGTTAAGAGGCAATATTTGATTATTGGTGTAAAGGCAATATTTGATTGGTGAAAAGCCAGTATTCGTTTGGTGAAAAGGCATTCTTTGATTGGTGAAAAGGCATTCTTTAATTGGAGAAAAACATTATTAGTAACTATTTGACTGGTGAAAAGCCACTATTTGATTGGTGAAAATACAGTATTCTTCTGGTGAAAAGGCAATATTTGATCGGTGAAAAGGCAATAATTGATTGATAAAAAAGTATATTTGATTGATGAAAAGGCAATATTTGATTGGTGAAAAGGCAATAATTGATTGATGAAAAGGCAATAGTTGATTGATGAAAAGGCAATATTTGATTGGTTAAAAGGCATTCTTTGATTGGTGAAAAGGCAATATTTGATTGGTGAAAAGGCAATATTTTATTGGTGAAAAGGCAGTATTTGATTGGTTAAAAGGCATTCTTTGATTGGTGAAAAGGCATTCTTTGATTGGTGAAAAGGCATTCTTTGATTGGTGAAAAGGCATTCTTTGATTGGTGAAAAGGCAGTTTTTAACTATGTATGCTCACTAGATGTGGATTTTATAAACTATAAAATGATTTAATAATTAGCTATTACATAAATAGAGCTACTGCAGATAGTTTCTATAAAATTTATATAGTAAACTCCGTCATTTTTGAAAGCACGTGTAAATTAGTTGAATCTGAGTTCAACATTAAATATACTATAAACAAGACATAATATCATCAGAATAATATAGAATATATATTCTGCCTAAATATAATAATATATAATAGCATATAATTTACTATAATTTTCTAACACCGTTTGATAATATTTTTTTATTCAAAACTTCTGACCGATTTTCAGCAGCAAACTCTTTATATTTTCGGTCATTACTTTACTCCTCTTTTCCTTTCTAATGCTGTTTAAAATATTCTTCATTTCGTAACGTAAGATGTTGTAGCTTATTGCGTCACTTCCTTTCTTGCCACCGACGGAGGATGTCACCGTTTGTAACGTTAATAGCTACGTAACGTGCGCGCTATAACGTCAAAGTGGTACCGCAGAAAATGTTTCGCTATATTTCTAGAGATGAATATTAATAGTAAAATCTAATTTAAAATATCCCTAAAGATTAAATTAATTAATGTATTTGATAGAAAAAGTTTACATTTCTTATAATTGAAATTTAATCGTAATAGTTGTAATATTTTTTAATTTTCTTATTTAATTTTAAATTTGTTATTCTATTCGTATTTTAATATTGTTTAACCATTACCTTTTAATTATAATTTAATATCATAATTTTTTGTTAAATTTAAAATAGTGATAAAATTTTAATATTCTTCTTCTGCTCAAAATGTTTATTTCATTTCAAACAAGAATTCAGATTTCAGTTCATGAATTAAAGGGCAATTAAATAATTTAACATTGTTTCTATACCTTCATTATATGACAGGTGAATTAGGGTTAATAATTTTAACCTTGTGGGACATCATTACATTTCATGTAACTTTAAATTATAAAAAAAGAGTATTTTCAATTTTTTAAGTAAATTAATTTTTTTCGTTTTATTATAAATTTTTTATTATTTTTTAAATGTAAGTTATATTTTCATTTAAAAAAATATATTTCAATGGGTAAAATAAAGTAACAAAAAAAAGATAAAAAATCTATTTTCCTACCCGTCTTCTATCAGAAGTCTCTTGTATTCTCAAAACTCTGTAATTGTTACCCATTTTCCCAGCCTTGAAAACTGCACTTTGGTGTGTCTTTCCTAATTGCCGGAATGACATTTTGGAAATTTCTAAACAAGTTATTTAAGTTAATTACAACTTTCTCTCTCTGCTTCCGTCTAAATAGTTTAACTTTTAGCTACACTCTCATTGGTAATTTGGTAGAATTTGTTTTATTAATTTAGGGTGAGTTCCCAGTTATCGGTCAGTTTCATATTTTCGATCATGTAAAAAACAGGTAAAATATGACATTTTGAAATGTCAAATTAGGGTAAATTACGTATTGTCGGACAGTTTCATATCTTCGGTAATATAATAAAAAACGATATTATAATTGTTATTTAATTTTTATTTTAGTAATATCGTTTTTTCTTATATGACCGAAGATATGAAACTGTCCGACAATTCGTAACTTACCCTATATACCTAATTGTTTCTTACAAGATCGAAGATGTAGAACCGTCCGATAACTTATATTAATTTTTTACTTGTTACTATCTTTTTATATATTTTCAAAATTTATATTTTTTTAACTCCAATTCCATCCTAAAAATCCATCCTTATTATTTCCAGTCCTATTAAAGTTTACTGTGTTGTAATTCTGTGATATGTGATGTAGAGTCGAGTAATATCGATGTGGTATTTAACATGTTCAGTGTTGGCGTTTATCATGTTCAGTGTTAGCGTTTATCATGTTCTGTGTTAGCGTTTATCATGTTCAGTGTTAGCGTTTATCATGTTCAGTGTTAGCGTTTATCATGTTCGTTGTTAGCGTTTATCATGTTCAGTGTTAGCGTTTATCATGTTCAGTGTTAGCGTTTATCATGTTCAGTGTTAGCGTTTATCATGTTCGTTGTTAGCGTTTATCATGTTCAGTGTTAGCGTTTATCATGTTCAGTGTTAGCGTTTATCATGTTCAGTGTTAGCGTTTATCATGTTCAGTGTTAGCGTTTATCATGTTCAGTGTTAGCGTTTATCATGTTCAGTGTTAGCGTTTATCATGTTCAGTGTTAGCGTTTATCATGTTCAGTGTTAGCGTTTATCATGTTCGTTGTTAGCGTTTATCATGTTCAGTGTTAGCTTTTATCATGTTCAGTGTTAGCGTTTATCATGTTCAGTGTTAGCGTTTATCATGTTCAGTGTTAGCGTTTATTATGTTCAGTGTTAGCGTTTATCATGTTCGGTATTAGCGTTTATCATGTTCAGTGTTAGCGTTTATCATGTTCAGTGTTAGCGTTTATCATGTTCGGTGTTAGCGTCTGCATGTGTTATTACTAGGGTTGTGACAATATGCATTTTAAATCATAGATCCTGAAAATATTAAAGACTATTTAATGGTTCTACACCAGCGGTATATAGTATTCGATACCATTTCATTTCGTCTATGATATTCTTAAGATCTATGATTTTAAACGCATATTGTCACAACCCTAGTTATTAATATTATCTCTTCTTCTTCTTCCACTTCATTTCCTGCTTCAGATGTAGCAACAACAAATAAATAAATTCCCTACAACAACCAATAATAACAACTTCACTTTGTTCTACATCCCCTAGCATTACTCTCAATATCTTCATGTTCACATCTACATCGTCATGGTTAGTAATAACATTTCGTGGTATTTTTTAATGTCAATAACATGTTTTTGCTGTTTCTAATGTCCTTCACTATTTTGTTATTCAAATTAGATGATTTATTTCATGTTTATTAGGAATAATAATAAGTTTCTTCGTGTTTTTGTAGATGAAATAGATACTTGAATGGTTTGTAATTACTTGAGTTTTGACGTCGATGTTATTTTGTATCGAAACGTCGAATCTGCTTCGTGATTTAAACTTTTAACGTCGGTAACCGTATTACTTTGTTTTTCAACGTCGGTGTTACTTTGTGATTTAACGTCGGAATTACGTTGTGCTTTCAAGTTTTAACGTCGGTGTTACTTTGTGTTTCAACGTTGTTGTTTTTTCTTTTTTTTTGACGTCACTTTCTTTTCTTGTTATTTGAATAGCATCAAAATCTCCACTTCAGCTTTCACAATAATTTGTTTTTACTTTCTTTGTACAACACGAAAAAATATTTATAATATATCTCTATTGAAATATTTTCATTCATTAAAAATATTATAAAAATAATTTCAATGGGAATAGTTTATATATTTCCATTATTATAATTTTTTGTCTCTTACGCTTTATCACCTCTTCATTTTCCTCTTTTTCTGATACATTATTTTTTTTACACAGAGCTAATGGAGCTAATCACTGTTCATGGAGTAGCTTTTCTTGATCCAAGAGCATTATAGCAAATTTGTGGTAGATGACTTCGTTCATGAAGTCACTTTTCTTTCTGACTGCTTCTTCCAGTCCCTTGTGTATTAATATAAATAAAGCTTCTAAAACTGTTACGTGAAATTGTGAATTTATCTTAAAAATCAAATGGCTAACATTTTTTAAATTATTTATTGAACTGTACTAGAGTAAATGCGTTTGTTTCTTCAAGTGACCTAATTCACTTTGACCTCAAGTAACGGTTATCGGTCCATTTGACCCGTAGGTAAGGTCCGAATTATCGGACAGTTCCACAATTTGGATCATAAAAAATAATGAACGCGTTATTTAATTGGTATCCATGATGCCTGCAGGTGTAAAATTAATATTTGTATCATGGATACCAATTAAAAAATAACAAGTAATTCACCCTACATAGAGCTGAGCCTTCGAGTGATACTGATTCTTATTTAAGTTATTTATTGAATAAAATTAATGGTTTCAGTATTTGGAAGATATTGCTTTTTATATTGTTTAAGGGGGGGTGGCGTCCCTTGGGCCCCGAACTGTTGTAATTTGGATTATGGATTGTCTTTTTCTTTTTTACCATGTTTATCATTTTTATAACGCTAGTTGCAGTGTTAGAGGATAGCGCTAGGGTTATGCTCTTCAACTACGAGGTCTTAGAATTTTGTGTTAGGTAGGCTCGTAGGTTTCATTTACTGTCACCTCTTCATTTCCCTCTTCCATCCGTGAGTGCAGCCACCGGTGCTTGTGTCCCGTTTCGTCACATTCCTTGGTAAGTGACTGCATTCACGGAGTAGCTTTTCTGCATCCATGAGCATTGTCACTGACGGTGGTAGGTGACTTTGTTCATGGAGCCACTTTCCCATCTGACTGCTTCTTCCAGTCCCTTGTATTTAATTTCCTTTTGACGTCAGCGATTTGGCCTTTGGTTCCGAAGCAGACGTTAAACCCCTAATAAAAAAAAATATATTGTTTAAGATATTAAAATAATTCTGTTCTTTTTATTCGCTTCCTTTCTTTTCTTTTTAAAATTGTCTATTTTTAATTTTGCCTCATGGATTAATACTCATTACATTACCGTTATTTTCTATACCTTTTCTCTATCAATAACTACTTTAATATCTTCTAACTCTAAAATTCTTTTGTTATGCCATTGCCTCTGTTGTTCTTTTCATTGTTATTATTGCTTCTGTTGTTCTTCTCTTTGTTTATTCTTTACAAAATATTTCTCATCATTTTGGTTCTGTTTCCACATCCTCCTCTTCATTTTTAATAATGAGAAGCAACATCACTTTCATTTTCGCAATTGTCAGTCTCTCCTGACGTACCTTCATTGAGACTCGACTACTTAGCCTTTTTCCTTTTTGTAATTTTAATGTATTTCTAAAACGCATATTATTTCTTTAAATTTAAAATCTTCCTGTTTTAACTAATAATTGAATTATCTAAATTATTTTATTATTTTAGTGATTGTGTCCCATTTTGATTTCTTGGTAAATGACTGCATTCATGGAGTAGCTTTTCTGCATCCATGAGCATTGTCACAAACGGTATTAGGTGACTTCTTTAGCCACTTTCCTTCCTGACTGCTTCTTCCAGTCCCTTGTATTTAATTTCCTTTTGACATCAGTGATATGGCCTTTGGTTCCGAAACAGACGTTAAACCCCTGATAATTATTTAATTATCTATTTTCTAATTAATAGAAAGCATCTTTTACTGCCATGTAAAATGGTGAGGTTTTCTCCCTCTAAATCTTCCTTAACATTAAACTCAACACTCAGTTGATGAGCGTGAAACGTAGAAGATGTGTGTTTATTAGTAGTTAGTGTGTAGAGTGTGTTACTTAGAAGTGTGTAGTTTTGGTGGTGTGTAATTACTTCCATACATTCTACACACATTCTTCCTCCCATTATTTTTTTCTCCACATCCAAATACAAAATAAAATATATATATCAGGGTGTATATGTAGCCACGTAGTGTACCAATTTTTGTGAACTTCCATGTTTATTTTTTAATTTTTAGGTATATAGGTTGCCCCAGAAACTTTTAAAACTTAATTGGGCTCAGAGTTTGCTTTTTTCATTTATGTATGCATACAATTTATAACTTTGAATCAATAATTTGAACACCATCGCCTGCACCATTTTACCACTCGTTTCAATAACAGGGCTATAGTTCATCTTCAGGTTAATCATAGTGTAGTAACCCCAATGTACCCCCCCCCCCCTATATAAGGTATGTACTAGAAAGTACTGTCGTACTTTCTAGCCCTGGCTATACCCAGGGAAAGTAGTAACCTAATGTGACGTACATATGACCCTATCCTACGTCTGCATAGTGTAGTAACAAGCAATGTCCTACGTCTAAATAGTGTAGTAACAAGCAATGTCCTACGTCTAAATAGTGTAGCAACTAGCAATGTCCTACGTCTACACTCTACATAGTGTAGCAACAAGCAATGTCCTACGTCTACTCAGTGTAGCAACAAGCAATGTCCTACGTCTGCATAGTGTAGTAACAAGCAATGTCCTACGTCTACATAGTGTAGTAACAAGCAATGTCCTACGTCTAAATAGTGTAGCAACTAGCAATGTCCTACGTCTACACTCTACATAGTGTAGCAACAAGCAATGTCCTACGTCTACTCAGTGTAGCAACAAGCAATGTCCTACGTCTGCATAGTGTAGTAACAAGCAATGTCCTACGTCTACTCAGTGTAGCAACAAGCAATGTCCTACGTCTGCATAGTGTAGTAACAAGCAATGTCCTACGTCTAAATAGTGTAGCAACTAGCAATGTCCTACGTCTACACTCTACATAGTGTAGCAACAAGCAATGTCCTACGTCTGCATAGTGTAGTAACAAGCAATGTCCTACGTCTACATAGTGTAGCAACTAGCAATGTCCTACGTCTACATAGTGTAGTAACTAGCAATGTCCTACGTCTACATAGTGTAGTAACAAGCAATGTCCTACGTCTACATAGTGTAGTAACTAGCAATGTCCTACGTCTACTTAGTGTAGCAACTAGCAATGTCCTACGTCTGCATAGTGTAGCAACAAGCAATGTCCTACGTCTACATAGTGTAGCAACTAGCAATGTCCTACGTCTACATAGTTTAGTAACTAGCAATGTCCTACGTCTGCATAGTGTAGCAACTAGCAATGTCCTACGTCTACATAGTGTAGGAACAAGCAATGTCCTACGTCTACTTAGTGTAGCAACTAGCAATGTCCTACGTCTGCATAGTGTAGTAACTAGCAATGTCCTACGTCTACATAGTGTAGTAACTAGCAATGTCCTACGTCTACTTAGTGTAGCAACAAGCAATGTCCTACGTCTACATAGTGTAGGAACAAGCAACGTCCTACGTCTACATAGTGTAGTAACTAGCAATGTCCTACGTCTACATAGTGTAGTAACTAGCAATGTCCTACGTCTGCATAGTGTAGTAACAAGCAATGTCCTACGTCTACATAGTGTAGTAACAAGCAATGTCCTACGTCTGCATAGTGTAGTAATTAGCAATGTCCTACGTCTACATAGTGTAGGAACAAGCAACGTCCTACGTCTACTTAGTGTAGCAACTAGCAATGTCCTACGTCTACATAGTGTAGGAACAAGCAACGTCCTACGTCTACATAGTGTAGTAACTAGCAATGTCCTACGTCTACATAGTGTAGTAACTAGCAATGTCCTACGTCTGCATAGTGTAGTAACAAGCAATGTCCTACGTCTACATAGTGTAGCAACTAGCAATGTCCTACGTCTACTTAGTGTAGCAACTAGCAATGTCCTACGTCTACTTAGTGTAGCAACTAGCAATGTCCTACGTCTACTTAGTGTAGCAACTAGCAATGTCCTACGTCTACTTAGTGTAGCAACTAGCAATGTCCTACGTCTACTTAGTGTAGCAACAAGCAATGTCCTACGTCTGCATAGTGTAGCAACTAGCAATGTCCTACGTCTGCATAGTGTAGTAACTAGCAATGTCCTACGTCTACATAGTGTAGGAACAAGCAACGTCCTACGTCTACATAGTGTAGTAACTAGCAATGTCCTACGTCTGCATAGTGTAGTAACAAGCAATGTCCTACGTCTGCATAGTGTAGCAACAAGCAATGTTCTTCGTCTGCATAGTGTAGCGACTAGCAATGTCCTACGTCTACATAGTGTAGCAACTAGCAATGTTCTTCGTCTGCATAGTGTAGCGACTAGCAATGTCCTACGTCTACTTAGTGTAGCAACTAGCAATGTCCTACGTCTACATAGTGTAGCAACTAGCAATGTCCTACGTCTACATAGTGTAGCAACTAGCAATGTTCTTCGTCTGCATAGTGTAGCGACTAGCAATGTCCTACGTCTACTTAGTGTAGCAACTAGCAATGTCCTACGTCTACTTAGTGTAGCAACTAGCAATGTCCTACGTCTACTTAGTGTAGCAACTAGCAATGTCCTACGTCTACATAGTGTAGCGACTAGCAATGTCCTACGTCTACTTAGTGTAGCAACTAGCAATGTCCTACGTCTACATAGTGTAGCAACTAGCAATGTCCTACGTCTACATAGTGTAGCAACTAGCAATGTCCTACGTCTACATAGTGTAGCAACTAGCAATGTTCTTCGTCTGCATAGTGTAGCGACTAGCAATGTCCTACGTCTACTTAGTGTAGCAACTAGCAATGTCCTACGTCTACTTAGTGTAGCAACTAGCAATGTCCTACGTCTGCATAGTGTAGCAACTAGCAATGTCCTACGTCTACTTAGTGTAGCAACTAGCAATGTCCTACGTCTACTTAGTGTTGCAACTAGCAATGTCCTACGTCTACTTAGTGTAGCAACTAGCAATGTCCTACGTCTACATAGTGTAGCAACTAGCAATGTCCTACGTCTACATAGTGTAGCAACTAGCAATGTCCTACGTCTGCATAGTGTAGCAACAAGCAATTTTCTACGTCTACTTAGTGTAGCAACTAGCAATGTCCTACGTCTACATAGTGTAGCAACTAGCAATGTCCTACGTCTACATAGTGTAGCAACTAGCAATGTTCTTCGTCTGCATAGTGTAGCGACTAGCAATGTCCTACGTCTACTTAGTGTAGCAACTAGCAATGTCCTACGTCTACTTAGTGTAGCAACTAGCAATGTCCTACGTCTACTTAGTGTAGCAACTAGCAATGTCCTACGTCTACTTAGTGTAGCAACTAGCAATGTCCTACGTCTACATAGTGTAGCAACTAGCAATGTCCTACGTCTACATAGTGTAGCAACTAGCAATGTCCTACGTCTGCATAGTGTAGCAACAAGCAATTTTCTACGTCTACTTAGTGTAGCAACCAGCAATGTCCTACGTCTACTTAGTGTAGCAACTAGCAATGTCCTACGTCTACTTAGTGTAGTAACTAGCAATGTCCTACGTCTACATAGTGTAGTAACTAGCAATGTCCTACGTCTGCATAGTGTAGTAACTAGCAATGTCCTACGTCTACATAGTGTAGTAACTAGCAATGTCCTACGTCTACATAGTGTAGTAACTAGCAATGTCCTACGCCTGCATAGTGTAGCAACAAGCAATGTCCTACGTCTACATAGTGTAGTAACAAGCAATGTCCTACGTCTACATAGTGTAGTAACTAGCAATGTCCTACGTCTACATAGTGTAGCAACCAGCAATGTCCTACGTCTACATAGTGTAGCAACTAGCAATGTCCTACGTCTACATAGTGTAGTAACAAGCAATGTCCTACGTCTACATAGTGTAGTAACTAGCAATGTCCTACGTCTACATAGTGTAGCAACCAGCAATGTCCTACGTCTACATAGTGTAGTAACAAGCAATGTCCTACGTCTACATAGTGTAGGAACTAGCAATGTATTACCGATGTTTTACAATGTTACGTCTAAATTGTGCTATCATTTTAACATCACTGCAATAATTGGTTAATGCTCTGGTATAATCTATATGCTTTTCTACCATTCATTTGACCACGTATTACCATTGTGCAATCTCTATGTTCAACTGATTGACCCTGACCTTTGAATTTCGTGATAAAGTAATGAATTGATTATATTTTAGCATGAGATAGCACTGTAATACTTTTGATAAAGGGAATGTATTAATATGAACATAACTAACTGTACTGACCGGTCTACTTTAAAAATATATCATCGAACGGTTCCACATTTACGATCATATAGGTGAAAATTATATAATAGAAATTAAATTATTAATATTATATACCTTAGATGATCGGCAATGTGGAATTGCCGATAATTAGGAACTATACCCCACAATGTAATATATTAACTTATTTATTTTTTATTTGTTTCAGATATCAGTGCCTGGATTATGGTGAAATTATCAACTAATTGATGTGGATAAACACAGGAAACTGAGTAAGTGGAAATAGAATAAAAAAAGTAATCTAGTTAATAATTAATTAATTTCAGTTGATTCATAATGACTTGTCTCGAAAAAATATATTGATTATTTTTGAACTATATTTTTATGAACGAATTCCGTACTGGTAAAGTGAAGTTACGAGTTGCTAGATGTCAATTATACACCCGATAATAATCTAATTTGGTTAGGCAAAAAAACATATCAAAGTATTAGAATATATTCCTTTTGGAGAGATCAAATAAATTAATATAACTTGTTTGAATTGGTATCCATGATACACCTGCAGATAGCATGGATACCAATTTTTTTTTCGCTCAACAATAATTATTATAATTTTATTTTTATTATTCGCATCTGATAATGATTAATAATATTAATCATTATAACTTCACCCTGCCAGTGAACCTCTAACTAACTCGTAGACTCTGTGAAGGTGTTTGTCGTAGCTCTTCTTACCTTCGATACCAGGTGTGGCTAATTAGGTACCTACATTCATTGAGAACACTTCAGTGACCTACATAGGAAACAAACAACTGGAACGCAAATTAAAATTGCCAATTGGTATTTATTTTGGGAATTGGAATTTGATTTTGGGAATTTGTATTTATTTCTCGGGAATTGGAATTTGATTTTGGGAATAGGTATTTATTTTGGGAATTGGAATTGGATTTTGGGAATTTGTATTTATTTCTCGGGAATTGGATTTTGGGAATTGGTATTTATTTCTCGGGAATTGGAATTAGATTTTGGGAATTGGTATTTATTTCGGGAATTGGATTTTGGGAATTGGAATTGGATTTTGGGAATTGGTATTTATTTCGGGAATAGAAATGAATTTTGGATTTGGAATATTCCATTTGAATCTAAGAAAAATCGATTAAAATCCTCTTAGATTTCTTATGATTTATCGTTTTTTTTTTATTTCCAAAAAATTCTTATCACCTTAGTGATTAAACCAAATATAATGTCAGAAAAATATTTTTACATAGATAATAATTAGCTACATCATTCATTTCACATTATAATTTAAAAATGAAATCAAAGTAATTCATTTCAACCATATATGTGTTACTTCGTAATTGTTTAACTCTATCCTGCCTAGACATGTAAATTCACAGTGTTATTCCTTAGAGACAATAATGTCCCACTAGGGGGTTAAGGTGAGTGAGGTCAAAGGTTACCTTTTCAGTCTTTCAATTCACCTTTAATTAAAGGCAATACTTTTTAAGTACACTATTAGATAAAGATAATTGAGACCTTTATTTTAAATGTAGAATTTTCTATTGGTAGCTATATCACTGTTATTGTATAGTGTTATATAACTATACTGTTATTGTATAGTGCTATATAACTATACTGTTATTGTATAGTGGTATATAACTATACTGTTATTGTATAGTGGTATATAACTATACTGTTATTGTATAGTGGTATATAACTATACTGTTATTGTATAGTGCTATATAACTATACTATATCCCAAAAACTATCAATACGTCTTCTCATTTTCTGCCAATGAAAGTTGACACAATTGCAAATGTGACCTGTAAGTAATTTCTATAAACTGTCAGTACTTACTTCTATTTCATCACTAACTAATAACTCACCTATACTGCAGGTCAGTACTCGTGGACCGACGACAATTGGGCCCACTGACAATTGGACACGCCGACAATTAGGTCCCTCTGACAATTGGCCCAATTAAATTGGACCATAAGACTATTATATTATTTGCAAATTTTTTATCAGAGTTTACTGTATTAACTTAATTAAAGACCATTGCTACCGTAATAACTAGGGTTGTGACAATATGCTTTTTGCATAAGAATGTACTATTGAGCATAGTTGAATTAAAGAATATTTCTAATAATCAAAACTCATGTGTAGTGTATGTGTTAGGATTTAGACTATAAAAAAAAGGAATGTAGGTATTTTAAAAGACCATTGCCCAGCAAGACATGCTGAAATTATCAGAACATACAAACTAAATTAAGGTTAATGTGAATTGGTCAAAACATATTTTACTCTTCAGTGTTCATTATTGAAAACGTTTAAAACTTATTATTACAAAATGCATTAACATAATCTCATTTTATCCCAACCCCTGTTCAATTTCTCATAGTTCAATGAAACTAACAACCTTTATAATTTACCCATTATATTAACTAAATATTACTGTGACTGAACTTTGTCAGACGATGTACCCTACTCATTGGATCCATATGACATGATTCAAGTTGATACGACTTATTTAAATATTTCCATTAAACCGAAACAATCGAATTACAGCACTTTTATGAATTGAGCATAAAAAGAATATAAGACATATTTTCTAGAGAAATAAAGCTTATTTCAGGCTATAACAGAATTTATTAAGAGGATATTTTTCAAGATAATATAAAGTATATTTCACAACCTTAGTATCTATTAACAAAGTAACACTTCTTTATTGTGTCCGCTGTTCTAATTTTTTCTGGGCTGAATTGTCGTGGAGCCCGATAATTGTGGTGGAGCCCGATAATTGTGGTGGAGCCCGATAATTGTGGTGGAGCCCGATAATTGTGGTGGAGCCCGATAATTGTGGTGGAGCCCGATAATTGTCGTGGAGCCCGATAATTGTCGTGGAGCCCGATAATTGTCGTGGAGCCCGATAATTGTCGTGGAGCCCGATAATTGTCGTGGAGCCCGATAATTGTCGTGGAGCACGATAATTGTCGTGGAGCCCGATAATTGTCGTGGAGCCCAATAATTGTCGTGGAGCCCAATAATTGTCGTGGGGTCTATTTGTCCTGTGGCCCAATTGTCCTGGGCCCAGTTGTGGTTGCACTGTCAGTACATAGCTCTACTGCATTACTAATTACTGCAGGTCATCATCTCTAGTATTTTTATCACATATCCAAGCAGTGAAGGTTGGGAATTAATTATCATTATTGAAAGATTCAGTTGAAGGGCAAGTAGGTTACAGGATCTAACTTTACTTAATCATATAGGATAAAGAATCTATCTACCACGAAGTCCTTTACTGGCAATGTTAGATAGATCCTTTTCCATACTTTCCTTATAGTAACTCTCTATTAATAGCTAGTTAGTTACATTGTGTATGAACATCTATCGCTAACACACTGATAACGTGATTTTATGATACAAACCAAACTATTCATGGTTTTAACTACTTTTTTTTAATTTCTAACTAATTAAATATAATAAAAAGTATAGCGGACGTAATTGTTTCAATGATGAATTTACTTGTTAACATTCTATCGTTCTGTAAATTTTGTTTTCATATACTAAGTGATAGAAATCCAGTTGTTGATTATTTCTTCTGTAACTTCATCAGCTCTGTACCCAGGGTATGATTGTTGTTGTGTATCATTTCACCTGTTACTTCATCAGCTCTGTACCCAGGGTATGATTGTTGTTGTGTATCATTTCACCTGTAACTTCATCAGCTCTGTACCCAGGGTATGATTGTTGTTGTGTATCATTTCACCTGTAACTTCATCAGCTCTGTACCCAGGGTATGATTGTTGTTGTGTATCATTTCACCTGTAACTTCATCAGCTCTGTACCCAGGGTATGATTGTTGTTGTGTATCATTTCACCTGTTACTTCATCAGCTCTGTACCCAGGGTATGATTGTTGTTGTGTATCATTTCACCTGTAACTTCATCAGCTCTGTACCCAGGGTATGATTGTTGTTGTGTATCATTTCACCTGTTACTTCATCAGCTCTGTACCCAGGCTATGATTGTTGTTGTGTATCATTTCACCTGTAACTTCATCAGCTCTGTACCCAGGGTATGATTGTTGTTGTGTATCATTTCACCTGTTACTTCATCAGCTCTGTACCCAGGGTATGATTGTTGTTGTGTATCATTTCACCTGTTACTTCATCAGCTCTGTACCCAGGGTATGATTGTTGTTGTGTGTCATTTATAACTTCATCAGTACTTCATTTACTTTATTTTAGTTTAAATGTAAGAGCATAGCTATGTCTTTATATTGTCTGGGCAGATTAGAGAAATTGGAATTATTCTCCTATTGACTTTTACTTATCTAGATGTTGTAATAATTTTTAGTAAAGTATACCTAAAGCTTTCCCGGGGGGTGTGTACCCAGGGCTTTACCTATTTTATAGTCAGTCGGTACATCCTTTCCTATACCTTTACTGGTACTAGTGTACTTACTTGGTTCATAGTCTCTACCGTATATGACAATGTATTAATAGTATGTACCTTATATGTTCTTGTACTACAATATTCTACATGTATTTATGCTCTGAAGTAGAAACTGACTTGCCTTCTATGTACGAGTGTGATGTAGAACAGATTTTATAGATCTACTATGGATATTCTTTATTATTTTATAAATAAATAGAAAAGAATCACCTCTTCATTTTCCTCTTCTATCCGTTAGTGCAGTCAACGATGCTTGTGTCTTTTTTGTCACATTCCTTGGAGTAGCTTTTCTGCATCAATGAGCATTGTCATTGATGGTGGTCGGTGACTTTGTTCACAGCCACTTTTCTTTCTGACTGCTTCTTCCAGTCCCTTGTATTTAATTTCTTTTTGACGTCAGTGATATGGCCTTTGGTTCCTAAGCATTTTTTATTGGTAAAGTGCATGATTTTGAATCGAAACACAATTTAGGCAATACTATATAAAACTATCAATATATATTATAATTACTTTTTTATCGAATTTACTAATGCTCAGTTATTTTTGCAAATTTTACTAATTTCAATTATGATTATTATGTTTTTATACCTTCTATTCAAGTGTATGTGTACCTCAAATGTTATTGTCATACCACATCCTTAGGTAAATTTGTAACATTCTTCACCAGTTCATTCATAATTCTTACGGTTCTTTTCTCAACCAGTTCTGCCTGAACGAAAAAAAAATGAACTGGTTCCATTGACTTGTTTGGGGTAACTGCTGAGTTATCGACCGGTTCCATATTTCCGGTCTTAAAAATATGTTCAACTAATTATCTTAATTTGAATTAAAATTGTTTTCTAACTTTTCTTGATCGAAAATGTGGAACTGTTCGATAACTCGGAACTTACCCTGACAACTGAGAAATCGTAACTGGTTTCATATTCTTGTTTTCTCCGATGTATAGGTACTCATCACACACATGTAGTCACTGGTACACACACAGGTAGAAAGCTGGGTGTGTATGTGTAGTTATGTGGGCACCTATAACACGTATAGGTCAGTACATGACAAAGGTACTGACTGATCTTGCCTTACTAGTGTACTGGCCCGTTAAAACTAACGGGGTATATCACTATAAATATTGTAACTAGTGTAGTGGCCCGTTAAGAATATTATTTGTATTGTCTGTAAATAGATATTGTATGAATGTTCTTCACCGTGAGAGCTCTTCCCTAGTGGAATATTATTTGTATTGACTGTATATAGATATTGTATGAATGTTCTTCACCGTAAGAGTTCATCCCTAGTGGAATATTATTTGTATTGACAGTAAATAGATATTGTATGAATGTTCTTCACCGTAAGAGTTCTTCCCTAGTGGAATATTATTTGTATTGACTGTAAATTGATATTGTATGAATGTTCTTCACCGTAAGAGTTCATCCCTATAGTGGAATATTATTTGTATTAGCTGTAAATAGATATTGTATGAATGTTCTTCACCGTAAGAGTTCTTCCCTAGTGGAATATTATTTGTATTGACTGTAAATAGATATTGTATGAATGTTCTTCACCGTAAGAGTTCATCCCTAGTGGAATATTATTTGTATTGACTGTGAATAGATATTGTATGAATGTTCTTCACCGTAAGAGTTCATCCCTATAGTGGAATATTATTTGTATTAGCTGTAAATAGATATTGTATGAATGTTCTTCACCGTAAGAGTTCATCCCTATAATGGAATATTATTTGTAATGACTGTAAATAGATATTGTATGAATGTTCTTCACCGTAAGAGTTCATCCCTATAGTGGAATATTATTTGTATTGACTGTAAATAGATATTGTATGAATGTTCTTCACCGTAAGAGTTCTTCCCTAGTGGAATATTATTTGTATCTTCAATCACAGACTAATTTCTTAGCTATTATTCATGAATTTATTTTTTTACCAGTTTTCCTATTATTTTAGTACTGTTTTAAAATATTTAATGAGTGGAAGTGATTCATTTTACTGAAATATAAACCTATGGTTATTTTTTTTTTTTTTTTTTTGTTGCTGTGCACCTCAGGTCGGTACATGTGACTAGAGAGATTCTCACTAGAAAGTGAAACTAATGCTACAAAAACTGTACCCAGCTTACTTTTAGGCTAAGATCTGAGTTATTAGACGGTTGCATGTTTTCGATTATATGGATAAAGAACACAGCTAATGATTATTCACCTCGTTATGTTTTACCTCCAAGAAAAATGCATGTATGTATTATGGTGTTTGTTTGCTTTAATCGCTTTAAATCGTATCTCAAATAAAAAAATATGTCCATGATTGACAAAGTTCTGTTACCATTGATATACCCATCTCATGGTCAGATAAGTATGTTATAGGTATAGTATATACATCATATACAGGCAATGGTACATATGTACATTATATACAGGCAGTGGAGGTATATTATACAGTGACTGCAGGCACAATTTCTTGATTTTCTTCTTCCGCTTCAATTCCTCTTTTTAGTTGATTTGACTAATTTGCTTTGAACTGAAAATAATTAGAATATAGAATTTATTTATTAAAATATTGTGTATTTACATATTGTTTGTATTAAAAGTATCTGATGTTATTTTAATTGATGTTTTTATGTATTTTTATTGCAGGTCGGTAAAAGTAAATAATAATAAAAATAAGTAAACTTTTTTTTCGTAAATCCTTGTACCCGAAGAGGAAGTTATGGTGGGCCATAGAAGATTAGGGGTAAGTTCCGTGTTATCGGACGGTTTCACATTTTCGATCATGCATGAAAAAAAAAGATTATTTAACGTTTATTTTAAAGTTCAATTATGATATTTTTCCTATGATCGAGAATGTATAACCGTCCGATAATTCGTAACTTACCCTACTCTTTACCACTTTAACGGCTAGAAAGTTCTCACGCTATCCGACTTTTAGGACTTCTCTTTCCTCTTCATTTTCCTCTTCTTTTTTACAATGTCCGGCACGACTTAAGGGAAAATAAAAAGCGAATCATTTAGATCTACTTAGGTAGAATTTGAGGTAAATTGGGTAAATCTGAGTCTATCCTTATCATGCCTGGTGTGCCATATATGGTATAAAAGCAGCCACAGTAGAACTCCTCTATAGTGAACGTAAAGTCCCGAGTAAGATAGTAGCCTCTACAGGGTGGCGCAAAGAAAAGGAAACCCATTTATAAATTAGTTCATTTTACAAACTATCAAAGCTAGTAAATTTCTAGAAACACAGTTTTATTCGTTTAGTCATTTTGCATCTATTTAGATAATCTGTCAAAAGTTACGACGAAAATTAACATCCTGCAGCGAATTAAAAAAAGGTAAATAAAAAGGGCATGCGCGAGAACGAAGTACACGAAAAAAAAAATCATAATCGGTATAATTCATTTTATATGGATGCAAAAACATTAAACTCTACTTTTTTTGTAACAAATAAATAGAAAATAATTACCATTTCGAAGTTGTTGTTTTTAGAAAAATTGATATATTTACAAAATAATAAACTCCTATTCGAAACCCTCAAAACGCAGCTTTCAAAAGAACGAAGAATTTTTGTTGTGACAATTTTTTTAAACACTGGAAGCTTTACACAGGTTCAACTTCTTTTTGAACAACGCTTTCTTGAAAGATTTCCACCAATTATAAAACCGTTTACAAATGTTAATAAGTTCAAAACTGAGGAAACCACTTTAAATTTGAACAAAAAATGATCATGTCGCGGGAGAAAAGAATGGACACATGAAAACATTAATCTTTTTCATGAACAGTTTATTGAATATTGAGAATACAAAAATATCAATCAGAAGGTAAGGATTATATATCATTTAAAACACATTTCACCGAATTGTTAAACACGATTTGAGATATCATCCTTTCAAGAAGCATCGAACTCTTAGAACTGATTTACCGCACTGTCTAAATTTTGCAAAATGGTTTCTGCAAAGAAATGCACATTTTGTAGAAGATATCGTGATTGGTGATGAAGATGTATTTCCATGAATGAAAGAGTCAATAATAAAAACGTTAATTGAATGAAAAATAGTAGGATTTAATTTTTACTTCTACCATATGGAAATAAATTAATCCTATTATAAACTTTTTGTGTTTTTCGTCCTCGCGCAAGCCCTTTTTATTTTCCTTTTTTGAATTCGCTGCAGGATGTTTAATTTTTGTCGTAACTTTAACAAGTTATTAAGATAGATACAGAAAAAGTAAACTAATAAAAACAATGTTTTTAGAAAATTTCCAGCTCTCATAGTTTGTAAAATAAACTAATTTGAAATTGGGGTTCCTTTTTTTTTTGCGTCACCCTGTATAGTGAACAATTTTCTTCATTCTACCATGAAATGGTCATTATTTTTATGACAGACGAAAGAGAACTTGTTCACTATAGAAGCTACTACCTTACTCAGGACTATACATTCACTATACAGGATTTCACTATAGAGGAGTTCAACTGTTTTATGTAGGGTTGTGACAATATGCTTTTAAAATCATAGATCTTAAGAATATCACAGACGAAATGAAATGGTATCGAATACTATATACCGCTGGTGTAGAACCATTCAATGCTCTTTAATTCTCTCCGTCTGTAATATTTTCAGGATCTATGATTTTAAAGGCATATTGTCACAACCCTAAATTATATGTATATTTAATATCATCAAAAAAATTCTATCTCATTTGCATGTGATTTGATTTAATGATTGAAAATTTTTATTTTAATCACAAGCCAATTTATTTATTTATTCATCTTTGTCATTGGATTGAATGCATCAGCTGTTCGATAATTTTTTATTTATCTCTGCCTCCTCCACAGTCTAGTTGCTACCAATGCTAACTACTAAACTAGTAGACCTTAACTAGTCACAATACTAGTTGCTGGGAGTGACTAGTTGAACAACCGGAAAAATAGAAAAAGAATGGAAAATGGAAGTTTTGGTTCAAGGCAATATTTTCTTCTATTAAAAAATGTAGGTAAAATTTTCCTCAGGTTTGTATTCATAATTATTTACAAATTGATTTTTTTTATTCCTTCTCGGTCCAAGGAAATTGAATACAAGGGACTAGAAGAAGTAGTCTGTAAGGAAAGTGGTCACCTTATACCAAAACGATTCAATTGCACTTTAAAGTTATTTATTTTTTCCATTTTCAATATCGATCCATCATGTAAAATATTTTAAACATATTTGCGCGAAATTAAATTTTTATTCAATGGAAAAACAATCAATCTTTCTGGATCGCCAAATTAATTCAGTGGTTCTTGAATATGAATAAATAACACAGAATGTTAACCTGTTGCTAGTGTGTCTTTGAGGTATGTGTCCGGTTACATGGCTACCATTGCCTGGCTTCCGGTAAGGTAGAGACCGGTAATAAGGCTATAGCCCGGTAATTGGAGTCAGGAATTCACCTACACATTGGTGGTTGTTTTAACCCTTCACTGTGCACTTTATTTACAACTATTGGTGGTTGTTTTAACCCTTCACTGTGCACTTTATTTACAACTATTGGTGGTTGTTTTAACCCTTCACTGTGCACTTTATTTACAACTATTGGTGGTTGTTTTAACCCTTCACTGTGCACTTTATTTACAACTATTGGTGGTTGTTTTAACCCTTCACTGTGCACTTTATTTACAACTATTGGTGGTTGTTTTAACCCTTCACTGTGCACTTTATTTACAACTATTGGTGGTTGTTTTAACCCTTCACTGTGCACTTTATTTACAACTATTGGTGGTTGTTTTAACCCTTCACTGTGCACTTTATTTACAACTATTGGTGGTTGTTTTAACCCTTCACTGTGCACTTTATTTACAACTATTGGTGGTTGTTTTAACCCTTCACTGTGCACTTTATTTACAACTATTGGTGGTTGTTTTAACTCTTCACTGTGCAGTTTATTTACAACTATTGGTGGTTGTTTTAACTCTTCACTGTGCACTTTATTTACAACTATTGGTGGTTGTTTTAACCCTTCACTGTGCACTTTATTTACAACTATTGGTGGTTGTTTTAACCCTTCACTGTGCACTTTATTTACAACTATTGGTGGTTGTTTTAACCCTTCACTGTGCACTTTATTTACAACTATTGGTGGTTGTTTCAACCCTTCACTGTGCACTTTATTTACAACTATTGGTGGTTGTTTTAACCCTTCACTGTGCACTTTATTTACAACTATTGGTGGTTGTTTTAACTCTTCACTGTGTACTTTATTTACAACTATTGGTGGTTGTTTTAACTCTTCACTGTGCACTTTTTTTACAACTATTGGTGGTTGTTTCAACTCTTCACTGTGCACTTTATTTACAACTATTGGTGGTTGTTTTAACCCTTCACTGTGCACTTTATTTACAACTATTGGTGGTTGTTTCAACCCTTCACTGTGCACTTTATTTACAACTATTGGTGGTTGTTTTAACCCTTCACTGTGCACTTTATTTACAACTATTGGTGGTTGTTTCAACCCTTCACTGTGCACTTTATTTACAACTATTGGTGGTTGTTTCAACCCTTCACTGTGCACTTTATTTACAACTATTGGTGGTTGTTTTAACCCTTCACTGTGCACTTTATTCACAACTATTGGTGGTTGTTTTAACTCTTCACTGTGTACTTTATTTACAACTATTGGTGGTTGTTTTAACTCTTCACTGTGCACTTTTTTTACAACTATTGGTGGTTGTTTCAACTCTTCACTGTGCACTTTATTTACAACTATTGGTGGTTGTTTTAACCCTTCACTGTGCACTTTATTTACAACTATTGGTAGTTGTTTTAACCCTTCACTGTGCACTTTATTTACAACTATTGGTGGTTGTTTTAACCCTTCACTGTGCACTTTATTTACAACTATTGGTGGTTGTTTTAACTCTTCACTGTGCACTTTATTTACAACTATTGGTAGTTGTTTTAACTCTTCACTGTGCACTTTATTTATAACTATTGGTGGTTGTTTTAACCCTTCACTGTGCACTTTATTTACAACTATTGGTAGTTGTTTTAACTCTTCACTGTGCACTTTATTTACAACTATTGGTGGTTTTTTTAACCCTTCACTGTGCACTTTATTTACAACTATTGGTGGTTGTTTTAACCTTTCACCGTGCACTTTATTTACAACTATTGGTGGTTGTTTTAACCCTTCACTGTGCACTTTATTTACAACTATTGGTAGTTGTTTTAACTCTTCACTGTGCACTTTATTTACAACTATTGGTGGTTTTTTTAACCCTTCACTGTGCACTTTATTTACAACTATTGGTGGTTGTTTTAACCTTTCACTGTGCACTTTATTTACAACTATTGGTGGTTGTTTCAACCCTTCATAATACAGATATCACCAACTGAAATTAGATCTATTTCTTATTAATATAATTCCTCACGTATGTTTCTGTTCAACCTTCATTGCCTATATCTCACAGTGGTCTACCTTAATATTTTCTTTCCATTAGCATGTATAGCTTTACTCCCACAAGTCTTCAAAATGCTGTTAGTTGCTCTAGACTCCCTTCAAGGTATAGCCACTAATGTGGAACTGTTCGATAACTCGGAACTTACCCTACCCAGATAAAAAAATTATGTTGAATTATAGTAGAATAAAGTGTGTCCTCTCCTATGGCCCCACCATAACTCTCTCTGGGTACTTTTATCGGTTCATGTCTAGGAAAATATTTCACTAAAATCGGGTGGAAAAACATGAAAAAATAAAACAACGAAAATTTAATGTTTCAGAGTTAGGTACCAAGTATTTATTTTTTAATTATTAATACTGATAATATATGTTCAGTAATATTTCTTATCCTTGTTATTTACTTTTTACATTAGTTATTCACTCTGTTCTTTATTATTGTCATTAAGTTATGTTATGAAGTCATGAGATTTTCATGACTTGGTGTATGATGTCATAGTGATGTGGGTGTGTGCAGAGAGAGAGACGTGCAGAGTGCATGGCCATGTGCAGAGTGCATGGCCATGTGCAGAGTGCATGACCATGTGCAGAGTGCATGGCCATGTGCAGAGTGCATGACCATGTGCAGAGTGCATGGCCATGTGCAGAGTGGATGGCCATGTGCAGAGTGGATGGCCATGTGCAGAGTGCATGGCTATGTGCAGAGTGCATGGCCATGTGCAGAGTGCATGGCCATGTGCAGAGTGGATGGTTATGTGCAGAGTGCATGGCCATGTGCAGAGTGCATGGCCATGTGCAGAGTGCATGACCATGTGCAGAGTGCATGGCCATGTGCAGAGTGCATGGCCATGTGCAGAGTGGATGGCCATGTGCAGAGTGCATGGCCATGTGCAGAGTGCATGGCCATGTGCAGAGTGCATGGCCATGTGCAGAGTGCATGACCATGTGCAGAGTGCATGGCCATGTGCAGAGTGGATGGCCATGTGCAGAGTGGATGGCCATGTGCAGAGTGCATGGCTATGTGCAGAGTGCATGGCCATGTGCAGAGTGCATGGCCATGTGCAGAGTGCATGGCCATGTGCAGAGTGGATGGCCATGTGCAGTGTGCATGGCCATGTGCAGAGTGCATGGCCATGTGCAGAGTGCATGACCATGTGCAGAGTGCATGGCCATGTGCAGAGTGGATGGCCATGTGCAGAGTGCATGGCCATGTGCAGAGTGCATGGCTATGTGCAGAGTGCATGGCCATGTGCAGAGTGCATGGCCATGTGCAGAGTGGATGGCCATGTGCAGAGTGGATGGCCATGTGCAGAGTGCATGGCCATGTGCAGAGTGGATGGCCATGTGCAGAGTGCATGGCCATGTGCAGAGTGGATGGCCATGTGCAGAGTGCATGGCCATGTGCAGAGTGCATGGCCATGTGCAGAGTGGATGGTTATGTGCAGAGTGCATGGCCATGTGCAGAGTGCATGGCCATGTGCAGAGTGCATGGCCATGTGCAGAGTGCATGACCATGTGCAGAGTGCATGGCCATGTGCAGAGTGCATGGCCATGTGCAGAGTGGATGGCCATGTGCAGAGTGCATGGCCATGTGCAGAGTGCATGGCCATGTGCAGAGTGCATGACCATGTGCAGAGTGCATGGCCATGTGCAGAGTGGATGGCCATGTGCAGAGTGGATGGCCATGTGCAGAGTGCATGGCTATGTGCAGAGTGCATGGCCATGTGCAGAGTGCATGGCCATGTGCAGAGTGCATGGCCATGTGCAGAGTGCATGGCCATGTGCAGTGTGCATGGCCATGTGCAGTGTGCATGGCCATGTGCAGAGTGCATGGCCATGTGCAGAGTGCATGACCATGTGCAGAGTGCATGGCCATGTGCAGAGTGGATGGCCATGTGCAGAGTGCATGGCCATGTGCAGAGTGCATGGCTATGTGCAGAGTGCATGGCCATGTGCAGAGTGCATGGCCATGTGCAGAGTGCATGGCCATGTGCAGAGTGGATGGCCATGTGCAGAGTGGATGGCCATGTGCAGAGTGCATGGCCATGTGCAGAGTGGATGGCCATGTGCAGAGTGCATGGCCATGTGCAGAGTGGATGGCCATGTGCAGAGTGCATGGCCATGTGCAGAGTGCATGGCCATGTGCAGAGTGCATGGCCATGTGCAGAGTGCATGGCTATGTGCAGAGTGCATGGCCATGTGCAGAGTGCATGGCCATGTGCAGAGTGGATGGCCATGTGCAGAGTGCATGGCCATGTGCAGAGTGGATGGCCATGTGCAGAGTGCATGGCCATGTGCAGAGTGGATGGCTACAACATGATGGATATCTTCAAACTATATACTTCAGTGCTTAACGGCATGTTTCTCCTCATGTTTGACAGCATGTTTCTCCTCATGTTTGACAGCATGTTTCTCACATGTCTCACACTGTACACTCTCACTCTAGAGTCATTTCCCCAGTCTGCCCCGTAGGTAGATAGTTCACAGTACATCCTGCATAGTCCGGTTAGTATCCTGTACTGTACATACCACCTGCTATGTTGTCACCACATGATACATGTTGGTATGGTCACCACATGATACATGTTGGTATGGTCACCACATGATACATGTTGATATGGTCACCACATGATACATGTTGGTATGGTCACCACATGATACATGTTGGTATGGTCACCACATGATACATGTTGGTATGGTCACCACATGATGCATGTTGATATGGTCACCACATGATGCATGTTGGTATGGTCACCACATGATCTATGTTGGTGACAGCACGTACAATAGCTTTGTATACACTAGTGTACTTGCCCTTCAAATATAACAATATTTGATACTATTGACAACTCGTTATACTTAAAGGGCAAGTACACTAGTGTATAAATAGCTATTGTACGTGTTGTCGCCAACATAGATCATGTGGTGAGCAGAGACAACATATCACACCAACATAGATCATGTGGTGAGCAGAGACAACATACCACACCAACATAGATCATGTGGTGAGCAGAGACAACATACCACACCAACATAGATCATGTGGTGAGCAGAGACAACATACCACACCAACATAGATCATGTGGTGAGCAGTGACAACATACCACACCAACATAGATCATGTGGTGAGCAGTGACAACATAATAGTGTCAAGTTCATTTTGTTTTTTGAGAAAACTCAAGTTTTTTTTTATTTGTTATTATTTCTTTTTTAACACAGTTGATTTTGTGTGTATATACTGACTGCATGGTACTTATTTTGATGGAACATACATCTTATCTCTCTAACTACGAGGGGTTAGTTGAATGCATCTATGCAACTTATGGAGTTCAGTACTTCCAATGACTTTGAAAACTAGTGTACTTGCCCGTTAGGAATAACGTGTTCTTATATTATGTCTACAATTACATTTTATAAAATTTTGACTTGATTGAGTATATGTGTATCATTATTGTGTGAATGTATCATTATTGTGTGAATGTATCATTATTGTGTGAATGTATCATTATTGTGTGAATGTACGAATGTAATGTACTTTTCATATATATAAATATTTTAAAATATATATTATGCATCTAGGTGTTATACAATAGTTGCCTGAGGTGTACAATGACTTATTTCAAAGCTTGATACTCTACCTTGAAGACATTGCACTATAACACTATAAGTTGCATCATTTCGAGACACTTTCCGTGAAACGTCTGATATGACGTCAGAATTACGTCATAGCCTGCAGACTAGCATAGCCTTTATCAACAGTATGGAGTAACGTAGCTATAGTGAGTTATTGTGAGTGAAGAGTATTTATTAAGATATTTATATGTTTTATTTAGCACTTCTATCACTATTTATTCATTTTTTTACTATTCATTTTTATTTATATTTTTATCATTATTTATTTTATTTATCACTATTTATTTTATCATCACTTTTTTATTTATCATTATTTATTTTATCATCACTTTTTTATTTATCAGTATTTATTTTATTTATCACTATTTATTTTATTTATCATTATTTATTTTATCATCACTTTTTATTTATCAGTATTTATTTTATTTATCAGTATTTATTTTATTTATCACTATTTATTTTATTTATCACTATTTATTTTATTTATCATTATTTATTTTATCATCACTTTTTTATTTATCACTATTAGTTTTATTTATCATTATTTATTTTATTCATCACTATTTAAGTTTCATTTCCATTCACTTTGTTCATTTTATTTTATGTACAATTTTATTTGTGTAGGTAAATAGAAAGACTTTTAACCACATGTGAGTAGACTTGATTTCAATGCACAAAAAGTGTAATTAAATAAAATGGAACGTGAAATTAAATTTACAAAATTATTATTTACTTATTACTTATTTTTTAATTTAAATGTGGTCTAGGGTGAGTTTCGATTTATCGAACAGTTCCACATTTTCGATCATGTAAGAAGATTAATGTAATATAACATTTTTCTAACTATTCTTATTTATATAGTTTAAATTTTCATTACCGAAATATACCTACCCATATTTAAATAAAAGGTTGTTAATTCAACCTTGAATTAATTATCTATGATTTGCATATGTCTTTTAATTTTTAAATTACTTATTTTCTGTAATCACCTACAAATACCTGTTATTATTAACTACCTTTAATTATCTAACTCCTTTAATTATCTAATTATTACGATATCTTTACACTTCCTGTTTCTGAGATAACTTATCGTTCTAATGCTGTAATTTCGACACAGTTCCCCCTATGTTCTTGTTGTTAATTCTCTGTTATAGGTAGAATTTTCATACTAAATCTGTGTATTGATATAATTTTTTATTTATGTATATATATTTTCTTTAAATTTTTTTGTATAAATTTATTTTTACTTAATTTTTCATTATTCAATGTTTAAGTTATTTTTATTTACTTATTTTTTAATTTTCTTCATATCCACGATATTTTACTATAAATTTTTTTTAGAGGATTTAAATGCACCTCAACTAGTGATCCTTCTTTAAAATATAGAACTGTGTAAATTCCTTTTCCTAATGAATTACTCAATACAATCGACACAAACTATTTAATTCTTCCAAATGAATTAAAATAAATAATATATGTTTCACTTGTAATTAGTTTCAGTTCTCACCATAAAAAGAAGAGAATGAATTGGTATGAATTAATAGTGAGAAAATACACTGAAAATGATAACCTTTGAATCTGGTGACGTCACACGCTAACTAGCGTCTGATTGGCTACACAGTAGAAACTCCTCTATAGTGAATGAGTTAGGATGTAGCCTGTATAGTGATTCAATTTTCTTAAGTCTGCGATGGAAACCAGTCTAAAACCATCAGTTTTTTTTAAACTGATGGGTTTATAAAGTAAATTTGTTCACTGTACAGGCTACATCCCACCTCATTCACTATAAAGGATTTTATTGAATCACACTCATACTGTGACGTCACGCGCTAACTAGCCTCTGATTGGCTGTTATTTTTCTCTTCATCCAACATCCAATAAAGTATCTTTATACTGTGACGTCACACTAGTTAGTGAAGGCTTCTTATTTTATTTTGTCACAGCCACCCTGTGAACACGTAAGTCGTTGTTACGTGATTTACCAACTCTTCACAAGCATTTTGCGTCTCTTCCTGTTACACGAGGAAAAAGCCTTGTACAAATTTACTAACTAAAATAGAGCTATAGCTTGATAATGCCAAAATTAAATGGTTTATTTAAATATGGTTTGTTTTCATTACTCTTTTTCATTCTAAAAAGGCTAATTTTAAACATGTTTCGTCGCAAAAAGTTGAAAATGATAGCCAATGTCTTGGTGACGTCATAATCGAAAAGTCGTCAGAGAAACTAATTTAGAAACTGTTCCTCGGTTTGCTCAATAAATTGAATTAATTAGGTCGAGTTTCTAAGGAATAACTGCCATAAAATAACTGATTTCACAACAGCAATTTCTTTAGAAACGAGTTCAATTTGTTTGGCGCGTTCACGTGAGCATTTCACGAAGTTGAACGCAGCACGTGTCACAATGAGCTATTTGTTTTCTAGGTTCTATCTGTTCTATTTGCTGATCACGTTCTAAGAGTCAATATATCGATTTGGAGAGAGATACGTTCTATCGAACATGGAGTGAAAGTGTGCTTAACCTTTTCGTAGAGCAGCAGGTCATAATGATACGCAGCGTGTCACGTGATCTCTCACGCTACTATCGCGTAATTGGCTTCGCTAAGTTTCAGATTATCGAAAAGTTACGAAATTCATAATTTGTTGCACGAATCCAATTTTTGAAATAAGTTCATTGCTCAACACTTTGGGATTGAAAATAAGTGTTCTGCACATACTATACCGATAATAGGGTTGTTCTGCGCATACTATACCGATAATAGGGTTGTTCTGCGCATACCATACCGATAATAGGGTTGTTCTGCGCATACCATACCGATAATAGGGTTGTTCTGCGCATACCATACCGATAATAGGGTTGTTCTGCGCATACTATACCGATAATAGGGTTGTTCTGCGCATACTATACCGATAATAGGGTTGTTCTGCGCATACTATACCGATAATAGGGTTGTTCTGCGCATACTATACCGATAATAGGGTTGTTCTGCGCATACTATACCGATAATAGGGTTGTTCTGCGCATACTATACCGATAATAGGGTTGTTCTGCACATACTATACCGATAATAGGGTTGTTCTGCACATACTATACCGATAATAGGGTTGTTCTGCGCATACTATACCGATAATAGGGTTGTTCTGCGCATACCATACCGATAATAGGGTTGTTCTGCGCATACTATACCGATAATAGGGTTGTTCTGCGCATACTATACCGATAATAGGGTTGTTCTGCGCATACTATACCGATAATAGGGTTGTTCTGCGCACACCATACCGATAATAGGGTTGTTCTGCGCATACTATACCGATAATAGGGTTGTTCTGCGCATACCATACCGATAATAGGGTTGTTCTGCGCATACTATACCGATAATAGGGTTGTTCTGCGCACACCATACCGATAATAGGGTTGTTCTGCGCATACCATACCGATAATAGGGTTGTTCTGCGCTTGTTTAAGATTTGTGACGTCAGAACTGTTTTGTATTTCTTTTGACATTTACGACTGAATTTTTATTAGTTACACATACGACGAGTAAAAGGTTATCTAGTGTCTGTCAGTTAGCACACTAGTGTGTGTCAGTCAGCACACTAGTGTGTGTCAGTCAGCACACTAGTGTGTGTCAGTCAGCACACTAGTGTGTGTCAGTCAGCACACTAGTGTGTGTCAGTCAGCACACTAGTGTGTGTCAGTCAGCACACTAGTGTGTGTCAGTTAGCACACTAGTGTGTGTCAGTCAGCACACTAGTGTGTGTCAGTCAGCACACTAGTGTGTGTCAGTCAGCACACTAGTGTGTGTCAGTCAGCACACTAGTGTGTGTCAGTTAGCACACTAGTGTGTGTCAGTCAGCACACTAGTGTGTGTCAGTCAGCACACTAGTGTGTGTCAGTCAGCACACTAGTGTGTGTCAGTCAGCACACTAGTGTGTGTCAGTTAGCACACTAGTGTGTGTCAGTCAGCACACTAGTGTGTGTCAGTCAGCACACTAGTGTGTGTCAGTCAGCACACTAGTGTGTGTCAGTCAGCACACTAGTGTGTGTCAGTCAGCACACTAGTGTGTGTCAGTCAGCACACTAGTGTGCTAACTGACACACACTAGTGTGCTAACTGACACGTATTTTCCAAATTATTATTTATTCCTAATTTTCCCTATTAAGTACATTATATCTTTTTTTACTACTCATAAAAACTGCCTCAAGGTCTTCACGTTCAAGACTTTTATTTTCATTAGTTGCAACTTTTTAGTTACGTGAACGCATAGGCAATAATTTCCCCATCTTGAACTTTTAATGCAATAGATAATTAATAGTAAAATAGGGCGAGAAAAGGGGATAGGAATTTGATGAACCTTTTCATATGTACCCTTGGGGAAAGTTATGGTGGGGTCAAAGGAGATTATGGTGGGTATCTTAGCAAGTTATGGTGGGGTCAAAGGAGATTATGGTGGGTATCTTAGCAAGTTATGGTGGGGTCAAAGGAGATTATGGTGGGTATCTTAGCAAGTTATGATGGGGACATAGAAGATTAAGGAGGGTATCCTAGCTAGCTTTAGTGGGGACATAGAAGATTAAGGAGGGTACCTTAGCAAGTTATGGTGGGGTCATAGAAGATGTTGGGTATCCAAGTAAGTTATAGTGGGGCCATAGAAGATTATGGAGGGTATCCTAGCTTGTTATGGTGGGTTCATAGAAGATTATCATGGGCCCCCTTGCCCTCACCTCAATTTTTTATCTGAGAAATCGTACCTTTTTTTACGCAATTTCCCCGGCGTAAATTCCACCCGTTGCATAAGTAACGCAACTGCAGCCTGCAGGTTCTACATAACAGTTGCAATGACTTAACTGTTATGCTCTGGTTACAAATGACTCTTGTTATGCGCCTTGTTATTACTCACAATGACAAATGATGCTAATTGTTATTCCTTATGATCATTACTGTTATTGTTATGAGTGGTCATGGTGAATACAGGCATATGCTCCCATTAAATTGTGTATAAAATGATAATGAAATAATTAAATATAAAATTATTTTAAAACGGTGAAATAATTGATTATAATAAAAGATAAAATTGCTGGGTGAAATATTTTAAAAATTGATGAAATAATTAAGGATAATTTCATGTTTCTCTAATAATGTATTTGGTTCTTTTGAAATGTTGTGGAAATTGTGCGGGAACGTGCGGGTTAAATCCTACCTCCTGCTATCGTGTTATTCTGTGTTTTTAAAATAAAATTTTCCAGTTCTTATTTTAAATATGCAATCACATCACATATTCAATTCATTTTATTGATATTTTGATGATTTATAGTCATTTTTACCAATTTATATTTATTTTGTTAAATTTTATAGAGCAGAGTAATATTGTGATTTTGGTGTGTTTAACTTTACCATGTCTTATTTTCTATCAAAACAATACTCTCTCTAAAGTAGGGTAAATTACGAGTTATTGGACAGTTCCACATTTTCGATTATATAAATTGAAAAGTACATGATAATAATTTACCTTTAATTTTAATGGGTATCCATGATACCTGAATTCATCAAGGATACCAATTAAAATAACGATCTAAGATGTTAAATTACATGAATTTTCCTTACATGATCGAAAATGTGGTGCCATACACCAACTAGTAACTTACCCCCTGTTCTATTTCGTTTCCCACTGTTGCTGTTCTTTTTGCCAATAACTGTCAATTGTTCCTTTTTGACAAGGACACTGTGTGAGAGTACGCGGTTAGATGCAGTTATCAATTCACATGAAACAATTAGCAGTGTGGGAGAGAGGGGTGCCATTAGCCTACAGTAGGCACTGTGCCATTAGCCTACAGAAGGCACTGTGCCATTAGCCTACATTAGGCACTGTGCCATTAGACTACAGAAGGCACTGTGCCATTAGACTACAGTAGGCACTGTGCCATTAGACTACAGTGCATGTGCATTGCCTACACATCAGGTGAATTATAGTTTCCTTCCGTGTTATCATTTTGAAATGAAAGTCCTTTGGCGGAAGCTGAGTGGAGAGAGAGAGAGAGAGAGATGTAACTAGTCATCAGTCTGGTGATGGTGTAAATATATACCACATGGTATGCGCCTTTCTATTTAGTGGGCCGTACACACGTAGGTTTTTTTTCGGTCTATCCACCAGACTTTTTGCTAAGCTCCTCCTACTTATTCCACGAGAATATAAGAAAAAAATATAATTTATATCTTAACTCGTTGTTTCAATTGGTATCCATGGTACCTGCAGGTATCATGGATACCAACTAAAATAAATAATAATTGTATCGTTTTTTCTTATATTCTTGTTGAAAAAGTAGGAGGAGTTTAGCAAAAAGTCTGTTGGAAAGACTTAAAAAACCTACGTGTGTACGGCTCTTCATGAAATGGAAAATATAAACCAAAGCACTGCCTTTCGATTCTAATTCAATATGATGAGAGTTATTAAATCTTTTTCATTATTCAATTGGTTTTGTCTCAATTATGAAAAGACTATTTTTAAACACGTTTCATTGTTGATTAAATTATTATTTATAAAGATTACAATGGACATCGTTAGCAGAAAATATTCTTGCAGTGATTTATAATATTAAGTATTTTTTGTTAATTAAATATTCTTTTTAAATAGTCAAAAGTGAATTCTCTAATTCTTCCTTTTTATTCCTTCACAGTTGGCAGCCCTGATTTCCAGTAATTCAGCCTTGAAGATCTAAACTGTAATGAAGGTGAATGCTTCATATTTAAATAGTTAGGAAAGATAAATTAGTGTTAAGATATAATTTTAGTCTCAACTGATTTAGTTTAACTTCAGTGATTTATTATAGATTGGAGTGACCTAAAACTTTAATGTTAAAAATAGATAAAAGCTCTAGGATTGCACAATAGAATAACTATTTCTTAATATCCCTCTTCGTTATGGTATTTTGCTGTAGTTGCACAAAGGGTGAATATTTGGATCAAGGTGAAGATAACTTTCCACCCAGATGTTCCTTCATAAAGATCAAAACATCGCGAAGATGATTCGCAACTAAAACAATGAATCATTTTTGGCGCGACTGTAATATTTTCGTCACGAGTGAGTTCACCGGAGCACATTAACCTTGACTCCTCACCCCACACACCCTCGGTGTGTACTGACACGCACTGAGATGTTACCTACCGAACTAAACTTTTTAATATGTATACAGGATACACAGGATACACTAAATAGAGTAGTACTATCAGAGACATTACCTACCGAACTAAACTTTTAGTCGGTATACAGGAAAAACTAAATAGAGTAGTAGTATCATTGATGTTTTGTCTTTGAAGTCATCATTCAATGCTTAAAATTGAAGATTGTTTTTACAAAATGTTTCATTCAAACCATGAAAAATAAAACAATTTCAACAGAATCCTTTTTATCATCTACAATATTAGTCTAATATCTAAATTAGGGCCCAGTCAAACGACCTGTTTTCAAACGACGGCACTTGAAACGTCTGGGTTATGTTAGACGGGTGGTTTCATCGCGATTGAAACGCAGCGATTCCGTTGCGGCTAAACCGCTCATCTGACATAGTCTAGGCGTTTTCGAGTGGCTGCCAGTGTTTGGTTGTGTTGAAGATGAGTTTAGAAGTTTTTTTTTTTCGTCAGGAAATCAAACCGCCTGAAAAATGCCCGTCTGACATACCAATGCAGTTCTACAGTAGGACTTGCGTTCAGACTGCCGCTGTTGAGCGGCTAAACAGCCCGTGGACATCCCTTGGCTTTTAGCATGGGTTCAATGGAATTATCTTCCAAAAGCAATTTCTCGGCGGCCAAACCGCTTTTGAAACGCAGCGCGAAACCGCTCGTTTAACTGGGCCCGTAATGAAATACGAAAGTCCCTTTCTCTTGCAGTCATAAATCGTATTCAAATGCATTCTGAAAAAACATGTTCAGGTTTAATTTTCTATGTGCCACATATTAAGATGGTTAAGTACTGAATATATCTATCACTGGTTTGATATTCTAACAATAACTAATATCACTTGTTTGATAACTAACAATAACTAATATCACTTGTTTGATAACTAACAATAACTAATATCACTTGTTTGATAACTAACAATAACTAATATCACTTGTTTGATAACTAACAATAACTAATATCACTTGTTTGACAACTAACAATAACTAATATCACTTGTTTGATAACTAACAATAACTAATATCACTTGTTTGATAACTAACAATAACTAATATCACTTGTTTGATAACTAACAATAACTAATATCACTTGTTTGATAACTAACAATAACTAATATCACTTGTTTGATAACTAACAATAACTAATATCACTTGTTTGATAACTAACAATAACTAATATCACTTGTTTGATAACTAACAATAACTAATATCACTTGTTTGATAACTAACAATAACTAATATCACCTTTTTGATAACTAACAATAACTAATATCACTTGTTTGATAACTAACAATAACTAATATCACTTGTTTGATAACTAACAATAACTAATATCACTTGTTTGATAACTAACAATAACTGATGAGTTTCTATAACTTCAATTACCTAACTCCGATTTGAAAGTGACTTCTGTCATTTGCAGATAGCCTACTAATACCTTTTGTCCTTCAAATAAGGAGTAACACTCTGATCTATATATTGGACAACACCTTAAATTATGAAGGTGAATTACCTTGAATTCATACACATGATAGGTTTCTGTAAATATGAATGATGTATGACTTTTATATGTTATTGGCATACTAATGTTTTCTGCCTGCCCTTTAGAAATCAGTGAAATCATTTAAACTTATAATAGAAAAGAGTATTAGAAATTGTGCATTAGTTATGAATTATCGGTCGGTTCCACATTGTCGGTCACATAAAGAAAAACTATATTTTTTTAAAATTGATATCCATACATTTACAATATACATGCAGGTATCAGGCATAACAACCAATTAAGATAGAATTATAATTTTTCATCGTATGACCGAAAAAATGAAACTGATCGTTAATTCGTAACTCAACCTTTGTATAGGAAGGGTTTAACACCCCCGCACATCTCCACTCACCCCCCCCCCCCCCCCCTATAGTTTTGAAGTAGGCACCCTTGAATATTAACCAGTCATGCTTGCGATTTCACTTAGAGATATAAACAGGTAATGAAAACAGTCTATTGCACGTAAAAAGCTGCCATTTAGAGTTGTAATGCAAATCTTAAATAACTCCTAATCTATTACTTAAATTGAATCTAAGTTAAAATAATTTTTGATACCACTACCTAAAGTTAAGGTGGGGTCATAGAAGATTAGGAGGGATCTTAATCTTCTATGACCCCACCATAACTTGTCTCCTCTTTTCCCACGTTGTCTTACCCAATAATTAGCATAAGAAATGACAACGTAGCAATTGAACACATCACGACTTTACTGGCGACTCATAGGAATGAGGCTAATGCTGTAAAGGAGAGAAAAAAGTACTGTTATTGTACCTGAGATGTATCGGTACTGTAACAGTTTGGGCTGTGTCGATACTATCGGTACTGTAACAGTTTGGGCTGTGACGATACTATCGGTACTGTAACAGTTTGGGCTGTGACGATACTATCGGTACTGTAGAAATTTGGGCTGTGCCGATACTATCGGTACTGTAGAAATTTGGGCTGTGTCGATACTATCGGTACTGTAGAAATTTGGGCTGTGCCGATACTATCGGTACTGTAGAAATTTGGGCTGTGCCGATACTATCGGTACTGTAGAAATTTGGGCTGTGCCGATACTATCGGTACTGTAGAAATTTGGGCTGTGCCGATACTATCGGTACTGTAGAAGTTTGGGCTGTGCCGATACTATCGGTGTTTGTATACGGGCGGCTGGAAATTTTGGGTCTCGAAATATTCGGTCTTGAAATTTCGGTCTCAGAATTATAAATGACCTCTCAACATGAATGACCGGTATGGAGTTTGCTGTATCAGCTAGTTTTTTGTACAGCACTCTTCATAATTTTTCAATGACCCCCGATACATCTAGTTTATAAGTTTTGTGTATACCTCAGACCGAATTTTCCGCTCAAATCTATGTTGAATAAATGTTAAAATTACTAATGTTACGTATCATTTAACAACGGTTAATGATGTTATCCACTTTTAATAAATAAACTACACATTTTAGTACTCATAATTTCAATGTTTTCTATTATTGTTCTTTAATAACACCATTATAAACTGAGACCTGAGTTTCCTAGAGCCCTGTACTCGCTATATTGCCAATTATTTTATTTATCGGGATCGGAATATCTGTGATTTTTAAGTATCGGTATCTGCAGATTACCAATACCAAGTATCGGCAGATTACCAATACCAAGTATCGGTAGATTACCAATACCAAGTATCGGTAGATTACCAATACCAAGTATCGGTAGATTACCAATACCAAGTATCGGTAGATTACCAATACCAAGTATCGGTATCGGTAATAATTATGGTATCGGTGTCCTCCCCCAGAGGCCCTATCCTGAAGCTGTCTGTGGTGAATGGGAGAGAAGGGGGTGGCGTCCCTTTGGCCCAAAACTGTTGTAATTTGGATTATGTATTTTTCCCCTTTTACCATTTTTACCATGTTTTTAACGCTGCTTCTAGTGGTGCTTTTTATTTAATGTAACGTTACCAATTCATTCAATTTCTGATCTCCGTTAAACGACTAAAAAGTTATTTGTTTTCACGCATTCTGCTTCGTAAGAAAGGCAGGAAATTATCTGGTGCGGAGACGATAATTTCCACCTGAGAGGGCACTGTTTTTCACTTTTGGTGTTCGTTCGTGCGTACATTGGGGTGAATCTCCTTCAATTCTCATGAATGTTAACGTAAAACCTTATTGTAGAAATAATTATGAATATGTTTATCTAACTTTCTTATCTTTATGCACCGGTAATCACTAGACGTTTCTATGTATATTTTTGTATAAAATTATAAGACTTTTAATCTCTCATGCATTTTAAAAATGGATAATATATATTGAAAAATCCATTCTAACCTAATTACATCGATGATATTTTTACGAAAAGTTAAAACCACGTTAAAGTTTTATATAAAATTACTCTAATCTCTTTTAAAAGTATCTACTTTTTCATATTTCTATTTTTTTTTTCAGATTGCTCCTCCAGAGATGCCCCCAACACTCGATACCTTTTCCCCACAAAAAGAAAATAGTCTTGGTGTTTGAGTGCTCATTCCAAGATGGCGGCAACAGTTCGCTACGATTACAGTCCCATTTACGCAGCGGGTGATAAATACTATCAGGTAAAGTACGCACGCATCATTAGACGTCATGGCAATTAGGTACTGATTGGCTGAGCTTCATTGGTTACCAGTGAAATAGAAAGGGTTAAACGCCTGTGTTGCTTTGTGATTTTACATCGGCATTATTTTGTGATTTAACCTATGTTTTACTTTGTAATTTAACGTTGCCGTTACTGTGGGATTTAACGTTGGCGTTTTTTTCTTTTTTTTAATTCTTGTACTATCTTTTTCTAGGCCTATGGGAGTGTCACTCCAGCTAAAGCTCGTAAATCTTGGGGAGACATACTAAAAATTGGCAACAAGTCCAAGAAAGAACAACCTTCTGTAATCCCTGGACATCCTCATGGAAATCCATACCAGTACACAACAGCTCCTTACCCCCCTAATAACTATCCGTACAACCAAGGTCCTCCCTCTCACTACGCCCAACCAGTATACATGCAACCCAACACGAACCATATGAACGAGTTCCAGCCACAGAGTTCAAGAAGTGGTAAAGGTACAGTGCGAGGAAACACTGTGAAGTACACGGACTGGTTTGGCTCGGTTGCTGTAAGGAGACCTCCTCAAAGGCCTGCAATTCCTTCCTTTGGAGTACACCAAGCTCCTATCTACCAGGCCCCGACGTACGATGCCATACCTCAGGCACAGCAGGCACCACAAATAGTAGCGTTTGCCGTTCCACCAGGCATTTGCGCTTGTCCGACTAATTCTAGTGGAACTACTCGAGCTAAAAAGAAGAAAAAATGTAAGATGTGTGGCCAGAAAACCATAAACATCCGACAAACTCTTGCAACTCATTCGAAAAACTTCCGACCTGCTCTCTCGACAGCAGTTTATGCCGCACCAACCCAAAACATTGCCCCAAGTCCTCAACCCTATCCTATGAACGGATGGGATGTAAATCCTTACGCTGTCCCTCATAAGCCTCCTTCATTCTCTCATCACCCTCAGTATATTCCCCCACCAACACAACCTCCTCCACCTGTTCCGGAACACGGTCCATCTTCAGACGAAGAAGAAATTAACTCGTGGTCTCCCGAAACTGTGCGGAGTATGAAGAGCAATGGGAGCACCATTACTCTCACCAAGGAACTTTACGAATACATGCCATCTAAAAACAGAAACAACTTCAACAGTTACAACCCTACTAAATCTGGTAAGAAAGATACAGTTTCTATAATATCAGAGGAGTCTCCAAATGCCTACTCATTGATGGAGAAGGTTAACAACAACCCTATTGAAAGCGACTCTGATGATTTAAGTGATAATGCCGTACACGATCCTCCTAGTAGTAGTTCACTCTCTTCCACTCCTGAAGATGACCAACCTACATCTGCTGCTTTCAAAAGATTCCAAAACTCTCGAACAAGAGGCCGAAGAGTCAGTATCATAAGCATTGGTGAAGAAAGTGTCAATTCAATGGCTTCTAATTCTATTAAAGTATCAACGGATGATTCCCATGTAGAACTCAATAATTTGAAACCTAAAGTCAATAATACCAACACATCTCATAAAATAAGAATAGGAGATGCTAATTCCAAAGTGATAGTCAACAACCTGCACGATCAAGAGCTAATTTATGTTCCAGACCAAGGAAAAGATATTGGTAATGATGTTGATCTTTGTACTAAAATTGACTCAAACTTAAAGAAAAAGTTGAGTCGGTCAGATTCTGTCAACTCAATTAGGATATCCGGTGATAACATTCTGATGATGTACTCTATCAAAGATGATGATTTGGATGATAATAGTGTAGAAGATAGTAATGGTGAAGTTACCAATAGCCAAACTCTTCCTGAAAATGAACAAAATAATTCTGATAACCATGTATCATCCGTTAAACTAAATGTTGACAGTTTTCAACCGAAAATGAACAAGTATTCATCATTTGTTGATGATGTTATTCCAGAAGAAGATGAAACTGATTTAGATGAAACGCTCAAAAATGAAGATTTTGAAAACCAAAGAATTGGTATTTCAACAATAACAAATGGAAATACGACAGATGACAAATCTAGATTCCATGCATCTCTTTCCGAGTTACTACAAGTCAAATCAATACTCAAGAGACCAAATTCTGTCGAAACAAGTTCTGAAAATGATTCGGATATTTGTACCACTCCAGTTTCATCAGCTAAGAATAATTTCTCTAAGCAAAGTTCCATCAGGAGCAGGAAATCAGTTCAGTTCAGTGCTGAGGATTGTGTTACTTTGGTAGAACCAACCACAACCAGTAATAAAAGAAGAAAGAAAATTAACTCCCGTCAGTCATCAAAGTATGATGTCAAGGAAAAATCAGATCTGTTCAACGATCTGAGTGACGTTTTTTCAAAGAAGTTTCCGTCAAATAGCGATGCTTATCCCGAACAAAATGGCGACGCTTACTCCAAACAAAATGGCGATGCTTACTCCAAACAAAATGGCGATGCTTACTCCAAACAAAATGGCGACGCTTACTCCAAACAAAATGGCGACGTTTACTCCAACCAAAATGGCGACGCTTACCTCGAACAAAATGGCGACACTTACTCCGAACAAAATGGTGACACTTCCTCTGAACAAAATGGCGTCACTTACTCCGAACAAAATGGCGACACTTACTCCACACATAATGGCGACGTTTACCCTACACAATACAGTGACATAGATTATGCTTATGATGCGAGTGTTAATAAGAAAACTCCTATAGTCAGCAATAAGCAGTTTGTGCCCATTTCTATGCGTAACAACCCTCTAACATTACAAAATCACAAACAGCGTCAGTCTTCCAGCGCTATTCCAGTATCAACTACCAGTATTAGAAATGGAATACCCAATAGGAAAGAAAGTCAAACTTTTGGATACGTCAAACCTCGATCTCTCGAAAACTTACTTACCGATAATAAAAAGATAGATGTGCAATTGACCAACGATGCTGAATACAATTATAGAAACTCTAAATATGATTCCAATTGGGATAGAATGATAGCAAACCATAATTCTGAGACTAATCGAGAAGAACTCAGATTCTCTAAACTTCCTACTCAGATTCGAACGAAAAGCAACAAAAAACAGGAACCAGCTACAATTCGTCAGTCTCCTGAAAATCGAACAGGTAAGTCTTCATTGCACTGTGTTTTCTTTCTATTTGAGTATTATTCAAATTATTATTTTTGTTGTAGCTAACTAAGGAATATTTTCAACCTAATGGTTTTTGTGTTCTAGGTGCCCAGTCCTCACCCTTCTCTGACAGTCTTCAGTACAAGACTGATAGTTTGAGTGGTGAAAGAAGACTAGCTGCCAAAAACTCTCACGAAAATTATAGAATAAAACAAGACGATAAACCTGGAAAATTTAGCGAAAATGAAACTATGAAACCTTTGCGACCTGCTAGAAAAGCTCCATCTTTCAAGAAGAATAGACCAAATACTAGTCCTGTCAGGCCTTCAGTACCTCCTCCCCCACCTCCCAAAACACCTCTTGTTCCATGTCAGGAACAAGAGGAACCACTTCCACCACCACCTCCCCCTCCTCCACCTGAACATGATACTCTTCCCCCCTCCAATGACCTTCCACTCCCTCTCCCACCATCAATGGAAGCACAAAGTTACGCTCAGAAGAGTCGAAACTCTAAGAATGAATTCCAATACGAAGAGGAATATGGAAGCTATTCATCCTCTTCCACCCCTTCTTACTCTCCTCCACATTCTCCTCCTCCACCCCTTCCAGACACCCTACCTCCCCCTTTAACCTCTAACAACCCTATGTTCTACCAAGCGCCTCCATCTAGTCAATCTTTTAGCAGCTTCAAAGGCTCAAGTCCGTACGCACCAAGTGTTCCTATCGTTCCATCAGCCCCTCATTTGCCTCTCAAGAGACAATCCTACGAGAAACTTAGTCCTAGGAAGGAACTAACCACTTCAGCTAGTACCAATCCTGTCTCCATGTTTTCCGTTGATGATGAAAACAAAACGGCGACTATTCGTGGAAGGATGAAACCATCGCGACTTCCACTCACACTCAACCTCGCTAAAAACATTTCCACCGACAACAGTCGTCAAACATTCAAAGCCAGTGATGCTAAGTCAGTCCGCCGTCAGTCCAACCCAAATTTATCTTCTTTTGATCCACTCATGATGAAACCTAGATCTTTAAGTCCCGACGATCCTTCCGAACACATTTACGAAGAACTTGGATCCATTGCCTCTACTCCTTCATCTTCAGGACACTACAAACTGCATCGTCTGGGCGGACATGCTTCGTCCCACTACACCTCTCAACCTAACCTCAATGCTGCGGACATGTCTCCAATATACTACGACACCCCTGCCTACCCAAATGAAACGGAGGACAGTAAATCGAACACAAAGATCAAAGCACGTCAAGCTTATACTCTTCCTCCAGGTTTGGGAAAGTCCATCTTCGATGGTGCGACCAAGGGCGAGATTTTGGATATTCTGAAAAATGCCAAGAAGAGAATGTCGTCCAATGAAGAAGAAGAGGAAACTGTGAGTGTTTTTTTAAATTATGCGTCTTTATGAAAATCAAAGATATTTCAAAACTGTTTCCTATTAATAACGATCAATTAAATTCTGTAGCTATATCAATAATTATTTAACTTCATGAAAATAATTTCTGGACTTCAAATTAAAATCCGTTTCATTTCCGAACAGGCCCGAACATCAGGAGACTTTTCTTTGATGGACAAGGAGAAGCTGGACGAAGACACGTTCGAATCCTCTTTCAGACATCAGTCCATCCGCTCATCGAACATCAGTTCGAACTCTGACTCTTCTGAAAATAGCATTCTCATTCGAACGGATAAGGTACTCACTTTGAATTGATTTCTTTCAGTTTTCAGTCTATATTGTTGAATGTTAAAATGTGTAATTTAGATAAAAGATCAATTGTTTATAGCTAGTTTTAGAAATCTTAAATTGAATTTGAGATAATGGAATTAGTATATAGTTCTACATATAAAGTTAGGAATTAAAAGAGAATGGGAATCAATGGAAGGTTTATATTATGACATCTTATCTTCTTGAAACAGTATTAATTTTTTATGATCTTTACTTTATTGAATAGGAATGTATTTCAATTTCCCTTTCATTTCAGGAACGTCTCGTGACGGGTGAAGTGGAGAGAACGGACTCTGGTGTTGGTTCAGAAACTTCTAAGCCCAGCAAACTAACCCTCCACACCAACCAACTGAACAACCACAAACCTCTGACCAAAGTAACCCGAGTGTCGGGTAAAAAGGCAACCACTGACGCCCCAACCAATGGGTTGCTGCTCCAGTCCTTTGGGGGGTTGAAGGATCCCGAGGTGCCTCTTTGTGAGGACTGTGAGGCCCCTGTGGAGACCAGAGTCACGTCAAGGTGAGGGGAAAATAATTAAGGAGGAAATTTAAAAAATTGAAATGAAAAATTTGAAATCTTAATTTTTTTTCATAAGAAAAACTTGAAAAAATGAAAATAACAGAAAAAGGAAGTGCTAATAATTATCGAAAAATGAAAAAATTGATTATTACTGAGAAATAATATTTTTTTATTAGCTAGCTATTGGAAATTTTACAAATTTAAGATACCCTGACAGATGGAAAATTTAAAAAGAATTACTGAAAAATAAATAAAAATTATAAAGCTTCTGTAATATTTGTTACTAGCTTCATAATAAATTTGAATCTTCAAAAACACCATCCAATTTCGACACCTTAAATTTTGTTAATTGTTATCTCTTTTCTATTTACTAATTGCTCTCTTCCTCGTCAGTGGCGTTGTGTACGCTCCCCTCGTGTGTCGCAGATGTTCTCGTAGAAGACAGGAGCGGCGGGAGATCTTATCGGAGATAATAGAGACGGAAATGAAGTACGGCAGAGACCTGAAGATCATCATTGACCAGTTTTACAGGTGAGTGCAGATGAAGTCTTACGCAGGTACGAATTTCATTTCCGTGATTAAGATTATTGGTCAATGCTGTAAATCGTAGAAGAATTCTAATGAATTTCATTGTATTTATGATCCAAAATCAAAACAAACTTTAGACACTTATTTCGTATATAATTTGTTAGATATTATCTGCTTCTTCAACTTCTCTCCTTTTACCTTTATCCATTTTATCCATTTCACCTCCTTTATCCATTTTACCTCCTTCTGAACTATATCAATGGAATACCTAATTCTTGTTTCTTTCCAGACCCACACAAGTAGCAGGTCTGCTCACCAACCACCAGTTGGAGAATATTTTCCTGAATGTTCCTCAGCTGTACACCGTGAGTCTGAACTTCAGTGAGCAGTTACAAGATGCCTTTGACATCGCATTGGAGAGTGGTGACGAGGATCTCCTCACCATCAACGTCGCCAAGTTCTTCCTACAGGCGGACACTATGATGGAGGCATTCGAGTACTACTGCATTAGACAGGTTTGCACTGCGGAGATGTATGATATTGGTGTATATATCTGTTGAGAATATTCCATAATGTTCGTGGAATATTGTAGTATATCATTTATACAAATAAGAATTTTTTATAGGAATCTTTATAGTCATTGCAACACTTAATCGTTGACTTTGTTCATGAAGCCACTTTACTTCCAGTCCTTTTTATTTAATTTCTTTTTTTTATTGCCTTTGGTTCCGAAACAGACGTTAAACCTTTAGATTACCGTTTCTCTCCAGGGTGACGCATCCCTACTCCTGCAGTCTCTAGAGAAGGAGAAGGAACTCCTGAGGATTTTCCTGAAGGTGTCACAGATGGAGAACACTTTGCTCAGAAGGATGGACTTGCACTCCTTCCTAATGGTAATGAAAAAATATTTCGAAAAAGTTTCTTTTTTAAATTCAATTTTTTTAATTCGAAAAAAAAAATCCTATTCTTATTTTCATTTTTTTTTTATCAGGTGCCAGTTCAAAGAGTGACGAAGTACCCCCTTCTATTGGCTCGTCTCATCAAAGCCACGCCCACCAATCAGAGTGCTAGGAAGGAGTGCAGAGAAGCCAAGGAAGCTCTCGAGAAAAGACTCCATAGGATGAACAATGTGAGAAATGCACCTAGTTAGGGCCACAGTACTCGGACAGTGGGGTTGAACATAGGTCTCCGGGTAATATGGTTTCTCAAGGCAATATTTTTACATCATATTTACATCATCGCGTACTGTGAGTGTCTGAGTACTGATTCTTTTCTCAAATCAGTGTTCATTTTAAAAATGTTTCTAATTTAAGAACAATATACAGTATACAATGATATTAAACAGACGATAGAAATGGGTGGCACCTTCTAGGTTAAAATCAAAAGGTTACAACCACTAAGAATATAGTTTAAAAAATATGGTTCCTTTCGGGTAAGTTTTTTAGGATATTGTTCTTAAGGTTACTATCTCTTTGATTGGCAATGGAGATTGACCAAATAAGTTTATAACCCCCCCCCCCCCCATCTAATCCCTCTGCCAGGTAATTAAACAATCCTGAAGTGTGCAGTAGCTACAACAAACTAGCGGATGCAACCAACTACACTACAAAGTTCTCATTATTTGAAATGTATAATTGAATACAACTCATAACTATATACAAGGAGAATAAGCCAACAGGGGGCGGAGCACAATAACTGTTTAGTCAACGCCTCCTTTTGGCTCCTCCTCCTTGTCGACCAATCAGAGAAGAGTTAACCTTAAAAATATTATTCTTGCAGCATTGTATCGATAGAAACTTATGCGGTAGAGACTGAGATATCAAAACCTTATGCGCTATTTGCACTATTTTAAAAGAGTCAAACTATCTCTCATGTAATGTTTATCTCTCCCACAGGACGCTAGGGACTCCTCTTCCTCTAAGTTGTGGCGGCGTATCTCCATGACTGTAGGTAACACCAACGCACTCAGAGCAGTCTGGTCACCCAACTCATACCCCCAGTCTCCTGACTTCTCTGCTAAGATACATGCTGTATGTAGAAATAATAACATTTTTAAGATAATAATAATAAAGTCATCATTTAAAACTAAGTTCTATTTTTTTTTTCAAAAGTAGCGACGTTATAATTTATTTTTAAATATTTTTTTTTAACAAAAGTAGTTACATTTCAATTGTTTAAAATATATTGATTGCAAAAGTAGCTACACTTTATTTTGTTTTTGCAGTTAGCTAGCTATTTATAACATTTTTCTTTAATTATTTAATTTTTTACTAAAGTTCATCATATAGCTACTCTTCTGAATGATGTTCTATTTATTTCTCTTCATTTCATTTAACTTGTGTTGTTGCTAACATTTTCCTCTTCTAACTGTTTCCTCTTTCCCCCAGCTGGTGAATGACACCCTAGAGTGGCCCCAAGGGGTGGTGGTGAGGGAGGGGAAGCTGCAACTCCTCCCCCCGGACACTAACAATTGGACCAGAAGGGGCAGAACCACCAAGAGTGTCCCTGTGCTCTTCCTATTGGTCACTCAGAGACAGGTAATTTGTGACGTCATCTCAGCCAAGCGAGTGATATTTAGTGTAAAAAAATATTTGAAAAAAAATTACTTTAAAAAATATATTTAAAAAAAAATTGCTTGCCTAAAAAAAATTACTGGAAAAAAAACTCGAAAAAAATACTGGAAAAAATGATTCTCAAAAAATTAGATCTTGAAAAAAAAAAGCTTAAACATTGATTGTTATGTTATTTTTTGCTTTAAGAACCTTAAATTCATAGAAAAAGGAGTAGCAACTTATCGATTGTCATGAAGTTATGGTGGGGCCATAGAAGATAAGATAATATTCATTCCATCTTCCCACCATAATCTTATCTCAGTAGAAGATATAGTCAGCTCAATCTTCTATGACTCCACCATAACTCCCTTAATCTCCTATTGCCCCACCAAAAGTCTCCCTAAATCTTCTATTCCCCCACCATAACTCCTTTACACCCCCACAGGCCAATGCTAACATTGATGTTGACATACCAGAGGACTCACTAGTCACTCCCAGGGACTTGCAAGTAGAAGAAGCTGCTATTATTGCCTTCAAGTGGCCCGCTAGACCTTCTAAACACGGACTGTATAAGGTATGGACTGATATTATTGTAGAGCTGTATACAAATAATTAAATAGTTATTGTAGAGCTGTATACAAATAATTAAATAGTTATTGTAGAGCTGTATCACAGATACAACTAATTGAATAGTTATTGTAGAGCTGTATCAAAGATACAACTAATTAAATAGTTATTGTAGAGCTGTATCAAAGATACAACTAATTAAATAGTTATTGTAGAGCTGTATCACAGATACAACTAATTAAATAGTTATTGTAGAGCTGTATCACAGATACAACTAATTAAATAGTTATTGTAGAGCTGTATCACAGATACAACTAATCAAATAGTTATTGCAGAGCTGTATCACAGATACAACTAATCAAATAGTTATTGCAGAGCTGTATCACAGATACAACTAATTAAATAGTTATTGTAGAGCTGTATCACAGATACAACTAATTAAATAGTTATTGTAGAGCTGTATCACAGATACAACTAATTAAATAGTTATTGTAGAGCTGTATCACAGATACAACTAATGAAATAATTATTGTAGAGCTGTATCACAGATACAACTAATTGAATAGTTGTATCACAGATACAAAACAAGATTCTTTTCGTTAGGTAAAAATGATATAAAATAATATTTCGTCATATTCCTTGGTTACGTAGTAGCTTTTCTGCTGACATGAACATTCTCACAGACTTTGTTCATTGAGCCACTTTCCTTTCTGACTGCTTCTTCCAGTCACTTTTGATATTCCTCCAAGTGGAAAGATAAATTTTCAGTCTTTGATTCCTAATTACTTTTCTCTCTTTATCTTTTTTGTACTATTACTTTTCCACTGAATGATGGGTAATATTTCCCCTTTCACTCCTAGGAACCCTGGCTGCTGAGTCGCTGCATTGTCTCTTGGGACTCTGAAGAATCCGAGTACTTCGAGGTGACGGACTTACTGACCAGAGACACTTACTATTTTAAGGTGAGGGGAGGGGAGTTATGGCGGGGTCTTAGATGACTGAGAGGGGAAAGGGGTGGTGGGGCCATAGAAGATAAAGAAGGGAAGTTATGGTGGTCTCGTATTCCTCTTGTGATTTCTGGCAAAAATCAAGTTTTTATGATTTTGAAGATTTCCTGCATGTTCATTTAGAAATCTCCGATGCAGACTGAACGTTGTCTTACGTTGCTAAAATGTATAAACCAGCTGGAAAAAAAATCATCCACTAATTTTATGTTAAATAAACCAGTATCTATATTATGCTGTTAAAAAGTCAATTCAGGTGTTTCTATTTATTCATTTCAATAATCTATGATACTACACTTTTATTCTAATGTGCTCTCAATAACAACATATCTGTTTTTTCAAAGTTCTCGTCTCTGTTTCAAAGTTCTCATCCCATTTCAGGACAGGGACACCAACTCCACTCAGGACTGGTTCAGGTTGGTTCAGTTTCATGCTGTGTCAGTTGGGGCATGGAAAAAACGACGACCAGCCATGCCAAACATTATGATCAACACTGCCAATAGATCGTGATCAACTCTGTCTATAGATCGTGAATAATGGCCTTTCAGTTTATTAAAATCGTGATTAACAGTCTTCCAGTTCCATCATGATCAACTCTGTGATCAACATTTTGTCAGATAGTGAAAATCAACATTGTCTTTACTAGCTATATAGATCGTGATCATCACTCACTGTCAACAAATAGATCGTGACTATTAATGGCAATAGATCATGATCATCACCATCAGTTATTGATCATGCTCTGTACAGTCAACTTTATGTTAAAATTTACTTCTTTAGCCATTTAATTTTTTTCAATTAACATTTTAAAGTATTTTTATTATTTACATTTTTATTTCCACTATACGATTTTTTTGTACCATTTACTTATATAGGATACATGTGACTGTGATAAATAATACTTAGACTTCAATCGTATAACTAATTGTAGCTACTTTGCGAAGAATTTACTCATATTTTATAAATTTCATCCCTGTGCAATATTTGTTCTTGTATAATATAGGTAGATAATTCAAAATAAATTACTTAGAATTTTAATTGTAAATATCTTTATAGTCATGGAATTATTTTATTAAATTTTTGATCATATTGTTGTGCGTTTATACGTCATTTCCCTCTTTACATTAGTACATAGTTTTAATGACTACAATTATTATTAAATATCAATTAGGTACTCTTTATTTAGAGTAGTTAGAGTCGGAACAATGGTTCACCATATTTTTCTGTGATTTCGCCCTGTTCGAAATCGAACATCCCTAAAATGTTTATGACGAAAGAGCAGTTAAAACACGATAAGAATATTCACTAATATATTTTTCAAATAAAGCTACTGATAAACTTATAATAACAGTAAATTGGATCGAAAAGAGTTAGTAATGAATAAAAGGAAATTAGTTTGCTCCTCTACTTCAGAATTAAATTAATATAGTTAATTATTTCGGAGCAAGTAAAGACAACGGACTAAAAACGTACTAAGTAATGATGCTGGTAAAGATAACGGACCACAATTCTTTTTTAATTATTTGCTTTAGAATTTCATAAATATACAACCGTATTAATGATTATACATTAATTTTGAATATTTTATTAATTGAAAGAATTGATAAAAACTTTATCCATTTTGAAGTTGTGAAGAACGAGTTGTAAAAAGATTGAAAAAATTTCAGCTTAAATCCTTCAATGTGGTATCTATGATTCCAAAATTATATTCCTACTCCAATTGTTGATAATTTAACCAAGTAAAGATAACGGACCAGAATTGAAGCTAGTAAAGATAACGGACCAGAATTTAACCAAGTAAAGATAACTGACTGTTGCCATTTATCTTTACTTGCTCCATTATTTCTCCCAGTTTTTGTGACCCACTGAAGTCTGCTATAATAACACATTAACAAATAAATTAGTTCAACCAATATGGCTTTATCGAAATTTTTCACGTCACAATCAAACTAAAATTACGGAACGTATAGTAATTTCCAAACTGAATAGATTTATTATATGCTCCAAATAATAACTGATGATTTTATATTGGTTTACTCACTTTTATTACCCCAATTCAGATTGGTGTATAAAACACGTAAGATCGCACTTCATTTGTTTTCCTTTTCCTTGATTTCTGAAACTTGATCAGAACATGTTACAAACTGGCACTATCTATTTTGCAGAATGGTTTTACAAACTTAACTATAATAATAGGAATTATAGGAACCATGGCTACGTTCCGAGTTATCAGACGGTGCCACATTTCATGTTAAGAAAACCTAGGTAACAATAATAATTTTCTTTTATATAAAATTTTATCTGCCATTTGCGTAATGCCGTAATCCATGTTTTAAAGTATGAGCAAAGTCGCCAATATGAGTAGGTTTCAGGTACTTTATTTACATGTTTCAAAGTATGGACAAAGTTGACAGTATACTGGCTTGTAAAAATTATAAAGAACAAGTAAATCACTCATAAAATAGTCTCCAGAGATACACATGCATCAGACATAAACCACAAGTATTTTTTCTAGTGTTCAATCTTCATCTGGAAGTCAAATTTCTTCTTCAAGTTTAAAGTATGTTAAATGTGGCGACCTGGTTCTATTTTCTTACTAAACTGGGGACTTTCCTGCCACACTTTGAAACATTGGCCATGAAGGTCAGAGGATGCACATGCATTTGTTTTACTTCTAAGTTTATTAGAATTTGAACAGCAAAAGCTGAAAAACTAAATTTCTCAATTTATTTTTATAGGTAGTATCAAATTGGTGACATATGTTTAAATTTTTCTTCTAATTCTTCTAGACTCTTCTAACTTTCTAAGTTCCAGTCTGCAAAGCATGCACAATCAGTCTACAGATATTTTATTTTTAGGGCAATTTCTCTCCAAAGATTTCCAAATTTCTCTTCGAAATGACCAAAAATTTCCAAAAATCTCCACTAATTACATGTAAACATAGGAACTAATTAGAAAATTGTCAACGGATAATTCAGATCCAGGAAATTAATTTCAAGGCCTCAACAGACAACAGTCGATACTGTGATACATATCTTAAAGCTGAGCGGCGCACCCAGACTGCAGCTGCAGGAACTCGTGAAGTGTTCTCCAAGAAATCCTCCATATTGACTTCTGTTCTCAGTAAAATATATGTAAATATAGGAGGGAATTAAGGATTGTTTGCACAGAAAATGTTAAAAATGTCCCATATTCTGCAGACTGGCGGCGCACCACTGTACTTGTACATTCTATCAAATAGGTAATTTGAATGAAGATTAATGATATATTGAGTGAATTTGATAATTGTATCAAATTTATGTCTGATGGTTCCCAGTCTGGAAAAATAGGTGTTTTCTGATGAACTAATTACTCTGTTGGAGTTTTACAGACTTCAAAAATTAATGGTAAACCAAGTAAAATAGTATGTCTCATAAACTCACCATTTGTGTCTCCAGCTCTCTCCAAAATTCAACAAATTCTCTCCAAAATGATCAAATTATCATTAATTCTCTCCAAAATAACATTGTAGCATAGGAGAAAAACAGAAAAAAACTCACCATTTGCATTTGAAGGGCTCAAAATAACTGTCACAAACTCGCCATTAAAATGGCGAGTTTGGACATGCTTTATTACTTGGATGGTAAATTGCTAGAAATTGTATAATCCGCAGCATTTGGCATATAGAGTTCATCTATTAGCCTTAGCAGTTTTCCAGACTGGGATGGTTCCTGAATCCAATATTTATACTACACAGTACACAGGTGACAGTTTTATTCTTTCAATTTCTTTGATTGAGATGTTTTATTTGGAATAAAAAATGAAATTTATCATAGAAAACTAGTAATTATAATTTTATAGGGTAACTATCGACTGTCCATCGTAATCTCTCAGTCTGAGGTGTGAATAAAAACTTATCAGTTATATGTATCGGGAGATGTGCCGCCCCTGAACGGCCGAACTCCACCTCCCAAAACGGCCGAATCCCAATGCCAGCCAGTCTGCAAAAAATGCATGAAGTTGTGAAGTTTATCCGGCGACTGTTGAGGCCTTGAAATTAGTCTCCTGAATTATCTGGACTGGAGACAATTTCCTAATTAATTCCTATGTTTACATGTAATTAGTGGAGAGAATTTTGAGATTTTTTAGTCATTTTGGGGAGAAATTTGAAAATCTTTGGAGACAAATTGTCCCAAAAATTAAATATCTGGAGACTGATTGTGCATACTTTGCAGACTGGCCTGCCAGGTCATTAAACAATCATGAAGTGTGCAGTACAACGAACTAGCGAATACAACAAACTACATAACAGCCATTTATGTTGAGACCATTGATGGAAGGTAATGTGGTGCACCGCTCAGCTACAGCTTTTAGATACTTTTGCAACAGTCGCTGGATAAACTTCACAACTTCATGCATCTGCTATCTTTTGCAGACAGGTCTAAGTTCTGGCTTCTCCACTTCTGCAGAATATGAAGTTGAATTGGAACATTTTTCCAAAACTCTCTTGAGTCAAATCTTCGCCCATATTTAGAAATTTTAGAATCTCCGGGAGAGATCATGAGTTAATTCCTAATTGATTAATTTCCTTTGTTACCATTAATTTATTTTAATTAAGCTGTGGCCTGAGGGTGGATTCCCTGATTCCCAGTTGCAGAATTGCAGTCTGCAGAATATGGACCTGGCTGAAAAGTATAGCAGGATTTGTGGATTAATCCTGTGACCAAGTCCTATTTAATTCCTATGTTCCCATTTTATTTGCTGTGAGTGTGCCCAAATCCCAATTTTTGTAAAAAAAAAAAAATGCTGAGTGTGTGGAGACATTCTTTTCAAACTAGCAAACACTTCCCAGTTTCTGCATCCTGGGTGGATTCTGAAAAAATAAAAGACTATTTCAGAACAGAAACCAATTTAGTCCTAATATATTAATTGCAATGTTGCTGAGAGCCTGAAGACTTATGAAGTTTGTCAGTCTGAGCTGCTGAGCCTGAGAGTATTTCTTATCTCAAAGACTTAGGTCCATTTTTCCAAGTGTCGCAGGAAAGTCGCCAACTTATTGAGAAAATGATTCAGGTCGCAACATTTAAGATACTTTAAAAAAGAAATTTGACTTCCTAAGTTCCTAGTGAAGATTTTACACTTGAAAACATTTTTTTAGGTTCATGTGTATCTCTTGAGCCTATTTTATGAGTTATTTACTTGTTATTTACCTGGTTTTTCAGCCAATTTCACATCTCGCTCTCCAAAGTCTCCAATATTCGGGCGACTTTGTCCACACTTTGAAACATGGACAGATTGGACTTAGGTAGAGTTAAAATCTCTGAGAGGCAGGAGCCACATTATGCAAAGTGGCTATGCTGCCAGTAACCACCACCCAAGTTAAATAGTATGGCTTATAAACAGTTAACTCTCCATTTTTCTCCAAATGGTGCTGAATTTTTCTCCAAAATAATCAAATTTTCTTAAATTCTTTCCAAAATAACAATGTAGCATGGGATAAAATTAAATATTTCTCTCCATTTTTAATTTAAAGGCTCAAATTTACAATCACAAACTGATCAATGTAATATATTGGCAAGCAAGGACATGCTTTATTACTTGGCCTGCCACCCAAGTAAAATAGTATTGTTCATAAAAAGTTAACTCTCCGTTTTTTCTCGGCTATTTCAAAAAGAAGTTAAGTTTCTCTCCAATATGATCAAATAAATTCTCTCTAAAATATAATTTCTCTCCATTTTCAGTTGAAGGGGTCAAATAGTTGCCTAAAACTTGCCAATGAAGTGATGAGAAAGGACATCCTTTATTACCTGGACAGCCACTCAGTTACTAACTTGCTGCTATGTTATTTTTGAGTAAATTTGTGATATTTAGGTTTTTTTCTTCGATATTTGGGAGTTAAATTTTCTAGGACAGATTTTTTTTAAATATTGTCTTATGGAGTTCATGAACCACAGTTAGCACACTAATCAACCTTAGTTCTTTCTAATTATTCCAAACTTAAGTAAATATATTAGGTATGGTATTATGACTATTACCCGTCTGGTGGCTTTGAGCTTTCTACCCAGTTTTCAATTGATTGTAATTTTGGCTGATATTTCGGCTAAAGGGCAGATATTTTCCAGAATGTTAATAAAGTTAGAGAAGTTCAGTATACCGAAATACAGAAAATTTGATAGTGACATATGTAGCTTTATGTTACTGTTTTAATAATTACTGTTCTTTTACTTAGAGGTTGATTGATTGGACAGTACAACAGTTACTTTTACTGTTCAATCAAGGAAAGTTGCTAACCTAACCTTAGGTAGCTGTATAATTATTTTTAAGATCGCCTTCAATATTTCTCAATTGGTACACAGCGATCAATTGATGTCTGCTCTAATTATGAATCCATGGATGGTGCAGCATGATCAATCAATATTGTGGATCAGTTGGATGAGTGTAACATAAACATTGCTGCCGTCTTACACAGTTCTTGATCAATATTTCGGAGTGTATCAATTAAAGCCTCTTAATTGGCTTGCGTTTTTATAAAGTCAAAACTCAGATATGTCTAGTTGGCTTCATACTTTGAATTGATTCCTATGTTCCCAAGTAAATTTTGGCTTGAAATTTTCATTTTCTTGGCTTGACTCAATTTTTGGATCAAAATCGGCTTAGAGTTTTGCCAGCCTCTAAAATAATGCTTTTAATTTTGGGCAATAACATTATAGCTATCCACTATAAACAAAAACAAATTAACTTCCTGATTATTGAAACTGAAAATAAGTAGTAGCTAAAGAAATATATCATGAATTAGCTAGCTACTCTCTGAAGTCTTTGATTTATTGTTAGCTTAGATAGTAGCTGTTAGATTTCTTCTTTTACTGTCACCTCTTCATTTTCCTCTTTTTTCAATGAGTGCAGTCATCAGTGCTTGTGTGATGTTTCCCATTTTGATGCATTTTTTGGTAAGTGACTGTATTGATGTAGAAGCTTTTCTTCATCCATGAGCTTTGTCAAAGAATGGTGAAAGGTAATTTTATTCATGGAGCCACTTTTGTCTTTTAAGGGGACAGTCCCCTAAGAACTCTCAACATTGTATCATTTTTTTTTCATAAATAGGTATCTAGCAACCTCATAAATGATTGTACAAAAAATCAGAACTCTAGAGTGTGCCTGTGTGACGCTATGCCCCTGGGGAGAGAAGGGAGGGGGTGGATATAGTGCTCTGTTAGTACGAATAACTCGTTTTCTGTGGGTCTAATCTATAAAGTGCTAGGAACAAAAACGATAGATAATTCAATTTTATTTAGTTTCAGAACCGTAGCTTCATTTTTTTTATGTCTGTAGCATGAATACCATTTTGATGCACTTCAAAATAGCTACATATTTTGGTATTCAAACGTGGACCTCTAATACAGTTTTGAAGCTACGGGTTTGCGTTTTTTTTCATTCAATTATCCTGGTTATTCTCTACAAAACGGTTAAAAGCGATTTTTGAATTTTGAATTTTTTTTTTCAAAATTTAAATTTTTTTTTAAATTTCAGTATTTTTAGATAAAATAGAATTTTTCTAAAAAAAAAATCAAAAAACCGTTCTGTAGAGAATGGTATGGGGAAGCGAATGAAAAAACCGCAAAGCTGTAGCTTCAAAACTGTATTAGAGGTCCATGTTTGAAAACCAGTTTGAAATTTGTTCAAGTTTTTGAATAACTTTTTTTCTATGCGTCTAATCAAAAAAATGCCATGAACAAAAACGATAGAGAATTCAATTTTATATAAAAGTATCAAGTTTCAGAACCATAACTTCATTAATAAAAATGTTTTCCAGATCTGGGGATGGTCCCCCTAAGTCCGTAATAATTTTCTTTTTTGATGTTAGCAATTATGATTCTTAGTTATTAGCTAAAAGTACATTTTTTAAACCTCGAATAGCTAAATAATATTTTTATTTCTTCAGATAATTGATTGCTACCTTTATATATAGTCAAAATGAAAGGTAAAGAGTTACTGTTTCAAATACCTTGCTGCATCACTGAGCTAAATCTTGATATCACTTTACAGTGTGGCCAAGCTTTCAGGTGAGTTCTACATTTTTATTCTTCGGTAACATAATTTAAAATAGCCCTCACACTTCTATTGCTACCTACCTACTTGATTGTTCAAATAGTAAAGTTTTTTTTATAGCTGTGTGCCATTTTTATCCTTTCAATTTTCTGTTTCATAGTTTTAGAAGATTACTATATTATTAATAAATTTTCCAATAATCATAATTCTTTTCTTTGATCTTAAATATTTTTGATTTGTTTTAATATATTTTTACTTTTGCAGATGGATCAAAAATACTGAAAACAAATGGACAGGGATGATAAAAAGTCATCTTTGGACTCTGCATCAAGATAATGCATTTATGTACTGCATGCTACACAATCCAACATCTAGTGAAACAGTTAGCTCTAAGGCTAAAACCAAATCAAATAAATCTGTAAAAGATAGTAAAATAGAAAAAGAAATGATTGAACACATCAGCAATTATTTCCGTCTAGATATTTGCTTGAAAGATCTTTACACCGAATGGTCTGATAAGGACTCAAACTTTGAGAAAATTAGTAAAAGCTTCCCCGGGGTTAGAATGTTGAACCAACCACCAGTAGAGAATGTGTTTTCTTTCATTTGTTCATCTAATAACAACATTGTCAGGATATCTCAACTGGTGGAGAAACTCTGCCGTACTTTTGGAGATAAAGTTGCTACTCTTGACGGCAAGGACTGGTACAGCTTTCCTTCTGTGGAATCTTTGACAGATGACAAAGTTGTGGAGAAACTCAGAGAATTGGGATTTGGATACAGGTCTGAATAAATTTTCACACATTTTACACCAATCCTTAATGTCTAGCTAAATAAAGTTTGTTAGCAAATTAGTTTGCTAGTTTAAATGGTATCAATTTTACTAAAATGCGTTTAGCTATGTGACTATGCTTAATTATGAGATTTTATTCCCATATGAATTATATAATTTTGAGAAGAAATTTATTTCTGTGATAGAAATTTGACTTCCTGTTTTTTAAGCTTTAACCATTTCACTGCTGGCAGTGATTATGAGGTACATACAAATGATTTTAAGTTTCACATTGAATTAGGTTAAATTATATTAACATTTTAAACTCTCTTTGATTGTGGTTGAATTGTGAACTCCATTGCTATTATATATTATTAATGTACTATCCTATTAAAAATAACTGGTTTTTAGTGGAAATTGAATTTTGATTCAATGAATTTTTAGGAAATTTTGAGTTTTCTTAAAAATTTAGGTTTTCGGAATATTTGAGTTTTCTGAAAATTTTAGGCTTTCGGAAATTTTTGAGTTTTTGGAAAAAAATATTTCTCTGAAAATTTTGAGTTTTCAAAAATTTTGAGTTTTCAAAAATTTTGAGTTTTATAAATTTTTTTTATAAAAAGCGTCATGGATTTATATATATATTCATATACTATTACTAACCATTTCAACAGGTTGTATTATCAGTTTTTAAATTCCATAGCATTTCTGCAAATCTGTTCTTATTAAGTTTTTATTTCAGGGCGCCCTACATTCACAAGTCAGCGCTGATGATATCAGAAAGAGGCGGAGAGAAGTGGTTAGAGTCCCTGAAACTTTTACCAAGAGAAGAGTGCCGTAAAACTCTCTGTCAACTGCCAGGTGTTGGTCCTAAGGTACAAATAATGAATAGAGAGTAACTATATCAATTCCTTTTCTTCCGTCTAAATCAGGGGCCCCCAAAGTGGGTGATATTGACCTCCTGGGGGTCGATAATATTTTTAATCTTAATGTTTTTAATGGGAAAATATTGTCTTTAAAAAAATATATACTCAGAAGAATCGAAAGCGAGTCGATTATTGCAAAGCAGCAACAATTGAACATTGTTGTTGGTCGATGATTAGGGAAATATCTTACATAGGGGTCTATGAGATAAAAAGTTTGAGGACCCCTGGTCAAGCTAAATGTTTTTTTTTTTATTAGCTATTATTAATTTTAAGGACTATTTTTCTATTAGAACAAGAAGAATATAATAAGTTAGCATTAGTTTTGGTTAGCTACAGCTCCTTAATAATCCGTCTCAGAATTGTAAGGACTATAATTTTTTATGATAAGTTCCAAGTTAGCAAACGGTTCTATTGGTACCTACGAAATGCACAAGAATTATACAAATTTTCATTCTCCACAACATGTACCAAATATGACCTCACACTTTAACTGCATGATAAGTTAGAACTCGAGTCCTAAAGTAAAGCACAAAGTGTTGAATTTTTCTTATAGCTATGACTGAATTGTAGAACTGTTCGATAACTTGGAACTTACCCTAGTCTAATTTCATAATCTCTCCAGTGTAAAGAGTGAGATGTTCTATCTACTTTGTCAATCATTTTATGTAACTCACATAGGCCCCATTTATCTGTAATTTTAATTACAGAAGATAATGCTAGAAGTATTCTGTCCAGCATGAAATTTTAAGATTCGTGAGACTCGGCTACATTCCACACAAATCAGGAATTAATCCACATAAAAAGTTTTAAAATTGTTTAACTGTATACACCTCCATCCTGTGCATAGTTTCAATCTTTCTGTGATTGTTTTGAAGACTACAGAGTGAATCAATCCTCTTATTTTCTTCATCTTATATTTAGTTCTTACAGTTTAACGAAATAATTTAATGGAAAAACAAAACCAGTCGAAAGAAATTTCCTTATTTACTCTAAGAAGACTAAACTATAGCTACTGTATTATATGATTTTGTTTTTATAATTGTAGCCATGATCCTGCAGCAAATTATTAGTTTTTCCTTTTAACATGTGTTTCTAATAAATACATGGACGGACGTGGCTTTTTCTATAGTTAGTACATATATACCAGGTGGGCCAAAAGTCACTTTACCATTTTGAAATTTTATTATGCACAAACCAAAAATGATAAAAAATCTTTAGTATACGGCAAATGAAAGAAGAATACTTAAAGTAGATATGAACCAAAATCACTATACAACATAAGATTCCAAATATTTCAAACATACTTTTTAATGTGTGAAATCGTAAGCCTCTAAAAATGACTCTAAGTTCAACATGGAAGAGAGAGCCGCTATTTGTTGAATATTATTATCAACAAAATAGATCATTTCTAGAGTAATCCTCAGTAAGGAGATGTTTTATCAGAAATGTTAATAAGAGTCCATCTAAACCTGCATCCTTGCCTTGGCAGAAAAATTCAGACGAATTGGATCATGTACTGACAAAGAGTGAACTGGAACATCGGAATCATCTCGCACTGAAGTCTTAGTGTGTTAAGACAACTTAACATCCACGAGAAAGCGTAGTACTCAATTAAGATTGTCTTGCACGTCATTACGGTGCATATTAAAGGATCTAAAATTATATCATCAGAAAATTCAATTGATACCAGAATTACAGGTCACAGACCACCAAAAACGAGGAGAATTTGCACGATCACTTATGAATTCGGCAACCGACGAATTATTCATACCACATTCAATTATGCAGATGAATCTCCTATTTATCTCACTGGACGCGTGAATAAACAGAACTGTAGATTTTGGAACAGAGTTAATACTCAAATTGTTCATGAACATCCACTACATCCACAGAAAGTAACTGTCTGGTGCGGATTATCAAGCTCTAAAATCATTGGGCCATACTTCTTTGAAGATGATGGAAGGACTACTACATCTTAACTAATAATGGAAGGCATTTGAATTTTTTAAAATAAAAATCTTAAATTTCTTCTTTCATTTGCAGTTTAGTATGAATGTAGCTATATCTTTTATAGTTTTTGCGTAATAAAATTTTAAAATGGTAAAGTGACTTTTGGCCCACCTGGTATATATATTCTTTATATTATCCAAAATGTGGCACTTTTCAATAACTTGGAACTTAGCTTCCCTACATATTTAAATAATATTTAGATAATTTATCTTCTTCAGTAGCTACATAATCCGTTTTCTTTTAACAGGTTAGTGACTGCATCTGTCTGATGTCGATGAACCACCTCTCCTCCATTCCTGTCGATACTCACGTCTACCAGATAGCTGTCAGGGACTACCAGATACAGGGGCTGGTGAACACCAAGACAGTCACTGACAAAGTGTACCGGGCAGTGGCAGACCATTTCATGGATCTCTATGGCCCCTATGCGGGGTGGGCCCACTCAGTGAGTACGGGGTACAGTTTTCTAGTGGCTTGGCAGGATACAGTAACATAGCTAGTCATTATATCCTGGTTGATTGGTATAACTGGAGAGTAATTTTTAATTTTTTTTTTCGAAGGTTTTTGCACCCACAGGGTTTAATGGAATAAATCTCAAATTGGTCAGTTCTGAATGTAGGACTCTTGAGGGAAGGTTTTTATTTCTATTTTATCAATTTTAAAGGTTATTTGAGGTACTCCCAGGGGCTCTATCCTGAAGCTGTCTGTGGTGAATGGAAGAGAAGGGGGGTGGCGTCCCTTGGGCCCCGAACTGTTGTAATTTGGATTATGGATTGTCTTTTTTCATTTTTACCATGTTTATCATTTTTTTAACGCTACTTGCAGTTTTGGAGGATAGCGCTAGGGTTATGCTCTTCAACTACGAGGTCTTAGATTTTGTGTTAGGTAGACTCGTAGGCTTCATTTACTATCACCTCTTCATTTTCCTCTTCCACTCGTGAGTGCAGCCACCGGTGCTTGTGTCCCGTTTCGTCACATTCCTTGGTAAGTGACTGTATTCACGGAGTAGCTTTTATGTACCCATGAGCATTGTCACTGACTGGTGGTAGGTGACTTTTTTCATGGAACCACTTTCCTCTCTGACTGCTTCTTCCAGTCCCTTGTATTTTATCCCAAGACCTTGTATGGCCTTTGGTTACCAAGCAGTTTTAAACACCAATTAAATATCAAATTATTTATTTATTATGTAATTATTTACTATTCAAGTCAGTTACTTTGATCCATAATAGTATATTATATGTATCACAATAAAATCTTGTTCTAGTTACCAGACAACTAGTCACAATTCTTTTAATATTGTCTTGTTTTCTACTAGAATTCTGTACTGGTGTGGACTAACTAACTAGTATTACAGAAACTAGTTTTTAAAACTATTATAAATTAATGAGGAAAATAATTAGTACTGTATATCACAAAAACTTTAATTAGGTATCTAACTAAATAGTAAACATGTTTTAATATTTTATGAGAGTTTTAATATATTGTAGCTATACGTTTTGATACATGGTATATGTTTTAATATATGGTATATTATGTTTTAATATAGTTATAGTTTATGGTTGAATATATGGTACATAATTCAATATATCGCTCACGTACGAGAACAACATCATAAACTCAAAAAAAAATGTATCCATATAGACAAAGATATCTTAACTATACTGATTATTTTGGCAACAGTTTCATAATTGTAGCTCAAATATTGACCGCTAGAGAGGCTAAATGTCCTAACGATATACCATTAAATGTACGTACATTACATGTACTAAAATGCCTCTCCTGAAAGATAGCTATTTTGAGTTATGAAAGTGTTTTTGCAAATGAGCGATATGTTATATATAGCTAATTTGTTTTAATATGTTGTTATATCTTCACCACATGTAGAGATGACTGCACATTAAATAACAATTACTTTTTTGTTAGCAAATTATAATGTGGTGTTTATAATAGTATTAACTGCATGACAAATTGAATGTACAATGCATGTGCCCTTCAAAATGTGATTAGTATGCTATGTGATATTATTTGTATGCTATATATGAAACTATATCAGATATTGGTAAATAGAATGAAAGAGTAGTTAGGTACTATATGTACTTATAATTTGGTCACGAAATTCATTGCTGTTGATTATCATTTATTCTAAAGATAATAATTAATTCAATGTATATTTTTTTACTCTAATATATAATATTTATTAATAATGATTAGGGTTGTGACAATATGCTTTTAAAATCATAGAGAATATTACAGACGGAGAGAATTAAAGAGCATTGAATGGTTCTACACCAGCGGTATATAGTATTCGATACCATTTCATTTCGTCTGTGGTATTCTTAAGATCTATGATTTTAAAAGCATATTTTCACAACCCTATAGTCACATTTATTTATTTATTTTATTCTTTAATGTTAAAACTGAAGTTATTTTTTCTCATGTTTTATTGAATTTTTCTATAGCCCTTTTTTAGATTTTTACTAAGAGAAACTTTCTTTTTTGTTTTAGGTTTTGTTCAGTGCAGACCTGAAGAAATTTTCGTCTCCTGAGAAGAAAGTAGAATCTAAACCTAAAAAGAGGAAAATGAAGTGAGGGTAAGACTGTAGTTTGTTGTACAGGGATGTGTTGTAGTTTGTTGTACAGGGATTTTGTTATATAGAGAAACCATTTTTTTTTCATTTTTAAGTGCCCTCAGGGGCTCTACCCTGAAGCTGTCTGTGGTGAATGGAAGAAAAGGGGGGTGGCGTCCCTTGGGGCCCTGAACTGTTGTAATTTGGATTATGTTTTTTTTTTTTTCATTTCTACCATGTTTATCATTTTTATAACGCTACTTGCAGTTTAGAGGATAGCGCTAGGGTTATGCTCTTCAACTACGAGGTCTTAGATTTTGTGTTAGGTAGACTCGTAGGCTTCATTTACTATCACCTCTTCATTTTCCTCTTAGATTCTGTGTTAGGTAGACTCGTAGGCTCACTTACTATCACCTCTTCATTTTCCTCTTACATCCGTGAGTACAGTCACCGATGCTTGTGACCCTTTTCGTCACATTCCTTAGTAATTTACTACTTTCACGAAGTAGCTCTTCTGCATCCATGAGCATTTTCAGTTTTTCACCGACGGTGGTAGGTGACTTTGTTCATGGAGCCACTTTCCTTTCTGACTGCTTCTTCCAGTCCCTTTTGACGTCGGCGATATGGCCTTTGGTTCCGAAACAGACGTTAAACCCATACTGAATTAATAAATTTTTAAGCCCACTCGTTTGAAATAATTCTATTTTATGTAGATTTTTGATTATTTTAATCTTAATTTACTAGATTTAGATTATTTTAATCTTAATTTACTAGATTTAGATTATTTTAATCTTAATCCACTATATTTAGATTATTTTAATCTTAATCCACTTGATTTAGATTATTTTAATCTAAATCCACTAGATTTAGATTATTTTAATCTCAATCCACTAGATTTAGATTATTTTAATCTTAATCTACTAGATTTAGATTATTTTATTCTTAATCCACTAGATTTAGATTAGTTCAATCTTAATCCACTAGATTTAGATTAGTTCAATCTTATTCCACTAGATTTAGATTATTTTAATCTAAATCCTCTAGATTTAGATTATTTTAATCTTAATCCACTAGATTTCCATAAAGCATATAATTAATCTAACAAAAAGATTGTGAAAATAAATGTTGATCATATTTGCTATTTCTTCAATTCCTTCCTCAAATGGAGTAATTCCAATATATGTACCTAAGATATGAATTTATTAAAAATATATAATATTTTTCACAAAACAACATACAGAGGAACTCCGGTATAGTGAACCATCCTGTATAGTAGAACTCTGTATAGTGAACATATTCAGTTTAGTCTGCCACAAATATTCGTGAGTTTCTATTAAAATCTATATAGTAAATTAGTTGTATTTCATGAAACAGGAGTTCTACCAGTACGACTCCTCTATAATGAAGTCAGGTGTAGTGAACCATCCTATTTTTTAAGAGTTCTGAGAAATGAAATACGTTGTATAATGAATTTATTTAAGAAAGAAAATATTTTGTATAGTCTGCCATGAAAAGTTCAGTTTTCTATTCATCCTCCATAGTGAACTACTTGTAGTTCACTATAGAGGAACTATAGTGAAGTCCTGAGAAGGTGATACGCTGCCCAGTGTCCATAAATACTTCTACTAGAGACTCTTACGTTAAAGGGATCGATAGCCTTCAGAAAATACAAAAATGTCAATAGCTTCAACACATCTAGAGGTTGTAGAATACACTGTGTCATAGCTTGTCTGTAGCGCGTTCCGTACAGTGGTAGCTCAATGTATACATTGAACTGGAATTCAAATTGCGTCACTTCAGGTCACTGGATAATATTAGGATGCAAGAAAAGTATAGCAAGCGAACATACTTATACAGTGTGTACATTTGATTTCAATTATAAGCAGATCAAGTGATTAAAGAATCACACAATCACAACAGTGTAAATGATTAAAATTATCAAAACAGCACAGCACCATAAGTGATTAAGATTAAAAGACCAAAGTAGCAACTTAAATGATTAAGATTAACAGACCACAGTAGCATCTTAAATGATTAAGATTAACAGACCACAGTAGATATAATTAGTATGAATGAAAAGAAACAAGCAAACTAAATAAAGATTTTATTCGTAGTTTAATGACATAATTTTTCAAAATTGGTGATAGTTCGAAATACAAATGGTAATATAACATCTTACATGTCTAGTACAAACATCGTATCTCAAACAATCCTAAAATCTCAAAAAATTACCCGTAATCTTAAAAACGTAATGTTCATTTATAATTACCATAACTCCTAAGATTACTAAACTAATTACTTATCTAAAAAAATAATTCAGAAAAAGAGTTTGGACTTCAATCTAAAGACAATTACGCAATTAAAACTTCTAAGTATTAAATACATTCCTTTAAAGTGGCAGTAGGTGATAAGAGTCACTGTTTATTAATTACTGTAAATAAATAAATCCATACAATATAAACAATCCGATAAGTAATTTCGCGCCACCGAGCCTATTAACAATTGCTACTGATACGCAATCAAAACAAATTACACTTGGCGACTTTGGTCACGACGTCATTTAAGGTGACACAAACATCAAAACAAGCGTCTACAATGAGTACTGTGACATACACTTAATTGATATTTAATATTAAACATGGAAAAATAAGAAAATTGAAACTAATCATGTGGTATATTAATATAAAATTACAAAAAAAGAAAATCATAAAAACTACACGTATAAAACTACTCATATAAAAATATCAACTAAACAAGAATTAAAATGATATGTTTTGTTATTGATGCAATGACAATACGTATTTTTAGTATATGTCGTCTAAAAACAACATCTCGCACAATTCACATAAAGGATACATTTAGATAAGTTACCACTTGAACTTACGGAAATATTAGAATATAGCCCTGCTGATCAACATTCAGATGAAAGATAAAGAAGGAAGTCAGTGTTTAGTACAGTTAGAGGGGAATGGGAAAGACATGGAGCGTAAAAATACAAAGAATAGCTATACGATAACATCAAATTCTAAAATATTCATTGAAAGTGGCTTTCCTTGACATTGATTTAAATCTATAGCAATACATGTTAAATGCGCATGTCCTTCTTTTCTATCAAATTACTCTTCCAATAGAACTTATTTGCTATAATCAAATATTAGATGAAGATATTAAGTGAATTTCAAGGTAAGATCTTCAACTCTATAAGGTCACATTGACACTTCAGTGTAATTAGTTACAATATTCAAAAGAAAACCACAAAAAGTGATGTCATTCGCCGGACACATTCTCGGCCTTGATTGTCGTAAAAAGTTACCACGAAATGATTGTTGGTGGTACTTTTTATCCCTCTGGGTATATACATTATATATAATACATCATTTTTTTGTTCAGGCCATGCATACTAACTGAGTACATTAAAAAATAGGTAAATGGTTTTTACATATATTCCTATCAACAAAATAAATATAGGATAAAACATTAACTATAAAATCAATGTATAAAAGTCGTTTGAAGAAGCTAAAGGAATATATACTTCAATGACTATTTTACAGAAGCATTTGTCGATATTCTGTAAGGGTAGCTACTTAGTGTTCATTAAATGAATAAGTAAAATATTTAGTTTTTAGATGAGAGCCTAATAGGCTTACACAGATTATTCTAAAACTGACCACCAAGCATCTAGGAATTTGGTGGGCGAATACTTGATTTCAGAGGGATAACCCTCTTAACTTTCCCAAGGACATCTCAACGATGACCGCCTGTTACTCAATTCATCGCTGTAACACCCTAACCAATTTAGGAAACCTGTTGTGATATATTTCTACCTGCGACTACCTGGTTGTCCTATTTATAGAGTACAACCAGTAGGATGATCAGTACCATCTGGTTATCCTAAGCTACATCATCTAAAATGGTAATTTCAAAATTGATAGTTTGATGTAGGTTTCACACGGTTCTTGAGGAGATACAAAATGGCCATCCATTAGGAATAATTTGGTAGTATTTATTGAAATCGTTTAACAGGTATACTTAACCTTGACGTTAACTTGACCTTACATGCTTTGAATATCAATAATTCAGATCGGACAAATGTGACTGGATTTCATTTGAAGATTCTGAACACATTTTCATTGCCAAGGACAGACCTTAAAGGAATTAATCGGCTATTTATTACGCCATTAGCGGGTGTCCTTCTAAATTGGTCATCCTCTGTTTTGAATTTTAAAATATAATTCCTTGGTGTTAATGTAGACGAAAACAATATTTGGAATTTATGTTTTTGGTAATGTGATACCTTTACAAATTCTTTCAATGTTTGTTATAATTGAATAGAAGAAAACTGCGATTTTTTAGCGCGTTGTTTCTAGAGTATTGTAATTGGTGAAAATATGCGTTCAATATGCCAAGTTTGAACGATAAAATGCATAATTTGAAATAATGATCGGAGCTTGTTCTATTCTGAATAGCAAGTTAACCTTTAAAATGATAGTTCTCTGCACTAGGAATTTGAATGTGTTCATTTGTGTGCAACGCTAATCTATTGTTGAAATAATGACCTGACCTGCTTGCTTGCCTCTGAATGCAACAACATGTACAGGGATACAAGTGAAACGAATACAAAACAAATAGTCTTTATTGGAAGGAACAAATGCGTTCATGGTAAAGCGCTTGCCCGTAACCTTTACATGATAACCATTTCATAAACCAATTAAATTTGATACCAGTTTTGTTGAGAATTTGGTGCCATCTAATGCATATGTCAATGAGTTTTGATGAAAATGTAGTGATGAAAACTAGCAATGTATTTCTAAAGATGATCTTCGAACATCAAAAGTCCATTTGTATATAATTTTGAAATCCAATTTAGTTGATAAATATGTTGATTGTTCTAATCATTAAATTATATTATTAAAATCCTGGCTCATTGACTTAACCGAAGTTGAAAGCAACTCCTGGGGTAGTGTACTGGTATCCAGTTTTGGTTTGGCATGGTTCGATGACTGTGCTGATCTGGGTAGATCTGATGGTAACGGGTGCTGGGCGATCAGTCCTGACTGACACAACACGAGTGGTTGAAACGACGGTCCTGGTAGGTCCTGGGACAACCTGTGTACTGTAGACGGTTTGGTAGGCGGTGGTGGTATCGACATTGTATACGGTGGTTGGCTGAATCCTGACACTTGTGCTGGTTCTGACGACAGTGTTGGTAATCAGTTGAGTGCTGTATTGTGTTGTGTACTGTACTCTGGTTGTGAGTCTGGTGGACACAACGGTAGTGACACGGGGTGGTGCAGTCACAGTGTTGGTTCTGTATTGGATCTGTGGTGGCAGAGTAACTGTATTAGTTTGGGTGCGGACTTGAGTTCGGGTCTGAGTATTAGTTCTTGTAATAGTATTGAAAATTGTGGAATAGGCGGTGCTGTAGCTGACAATTGTGGTTGGACGAACTTGAGTGCTGTAAACAGTTTGGTAACGAGTAGATGTTTGAGTGATGTAGTTTGGTACAGTTTGGACAACAGTAGAATATTGTACTACAGTTGAGACACGAGTCACAGGTCTTTGTGTGATGGTAGTGGCGCGAGTTGTAGTTTGGTAAACGGTTCTAGGTGCAGGAGGGCGAGCTGTGACTGTGACAGTTTGTGGTCTTGCAGTTACGGTATCGGTAATGTATCTAGTGATGATTGAGCTTTCGCATGGTGTTGTTGGTGATGGTGGCAGGTAATCTCCAATTCCTCTAAAAAGGTCTCCTGTATTAGATGTGGCAGCCGATCCAAAGTTGAACTGCGGTGTGTCGTAGATTCTATTCCTTCCAACATTGTCAAGTTTAGCTGAGAAGGCCACGTTGGCGCATAGCACCAGGGCGATGACGGAAAGTTGATACTTCATGATCTGTAAAATGAACTAACATTAATTCTAAGTAATAGTAAAAAGTAGAAAATGTTTGTCTTATAATTCATTTATCAACAAATCTCAGAGATACTAGATACAAAAGTAAATATTTTCAACCACTTTGTAAAATGATGCCGTAGTATATGATTTTGATGAGTTTCGATCCCGTTCATTTTCGGTTTTGTTTTCAGTTTATCAGTTCTATGAAAGTTTGAATTAATTTTTAATTTACAACAGTTCAATATGCAAAATAAGTCACAATTTCCACTCAAAAGAAGTTAGTATTGAATATTATTATTTCGTAGAAAATTGAGAAGTTAATAATAAATGAATAGCTCCATATTCCTGTACCGGTCGTTTTTTTTTAATTATTACACCATTTCTATTACAATATCACTAAAAACTGATTCTTTTGACTGTATAACAACAAAATATTAAACCGTTGAATCACCTTCAGTTAACACTATTTATTAACCACTATTATTTTTCAATAAAATGAACATTCAAATCTTGCAAATTGACATCACCAATTTGTCGAGACGGAGGAGAATTCACTAGCACCGTGTAACTTACCTAGATTGGTTATTGTTCAGCTCTTGAGGCTATGTCTATACTCAGCTGGTATAGGAAGCTGTACTGTGACTTTACCCAGATGCAGTGCACTTTTATAGGATGTGGTAGGCAAGGTCAGGCGGTGGGTCACTGACAACTTGCACCAGGTAGTGAGTGCTGCCTCTGTAATCCCTTCAGTACATTATCGCAGAGAAACTAGTTTCAAAATTTTGGATGGAATTATGTCTGTCAGTATCAGTAATATTGATGATTTATTCACGGGTTGGCCCACAAATACCAAAAAGGAAATGTGCGAATTTTTAATAATATATTCAATTTGGATATAATTTCAAGAGTTTGATGATTATTTGTACCTAGAATACAATATAGGTTCAAGTTGAAGATTTACTATTATTTTAATAGAAATAGAAAATATTCATTTAGTTTTAAGTTTCCTAAATATGAAACCTTAAATTAAACTTTTTAGTACATGAAGACCTAGAACACATCTAGTATTACCTAGGTACAATACTGTGTCGATAATATTAGGCTGACACTGTTGATCAGTATTTCAGGTTAAGATATAGCCAGCTGACACCCATGTGATCTTTAAAAGCCTTGTGGTTCACATTTCATCAACAAAAAAGTCGTAAAAGGTAGCTAGTTTGTTGAGGGGAGTTTTTAACATAATAATCTTTATCTCATTAGGTCACCACCTATCAGGATTAACATTTTTTACCAATAATATAATTAATTTAGTTACAATGTTGATAGAGAATATTGATAGTCTCATTGTTTTCACTTCTTTGATGATTTTATGGAAATTCTTCAGAGTTACGGTTTTACCGCTGGATTACCCGTGAACTGGGAATTCTGATCATTTTTTCGCGAGAGCTTCTTACGGACGGTGACTCACTTGCGATATCGTGACGGGGAGGGTCTTGACTATAATTTTGTGAGACGAGTAAGTACCATGTTTCAGAGTATGTCAGTCAAAGTTAATTATTTGGCACACATTTTATAGATACAGGGCTTTTCTTTATATAATTGGCTTATATATTTTAATTAAATCGTATGTTATAATATTAATTTGGTTTAAAATCTTCCAAAAAAAAATGGGCTTTGAACAGAAATTTTGAGAAATTTTAGATCAAAATTTGAGTAGTATGGACATAATCCTAACTGGCGAAAAGTGCGATTTCGTTATTTTCGGTAAAAGATTAAAAACAATTTACTTTGAATATCTCCTTCTGGGTTTTGAAAGTGAAATATGTGGAAAATACATCATAAATAGATAGCAATAATGTGCTTGTGATTGACAGCTCTGTGCGGATTCTTGCCGCAATCATCGGCTCATAAAAAAACTAATAATCAATTCCTTTTTTACTCTATAAGATGATAGAACAGCGTAATTATTTGTTTTCAGATTAATAAAAAGTTATGGTGGGGTCTTAAGTAGCTTCTCCTCCTTAATGTTCGATTTCCCCACTATAAATATTTCTCTCAGTATCAGATTCGAAGTTAACGGCTTATGTTGTTGAAAATTTAACTCAAAAAAGCTGCCAATTTAATTTTTTTAATTTAATTTTTTTCTATTGTTTGATCCACTGAAATGTTGACAAATTAATGAATATTTAACTAGTGTCATTCCCATTCTGTAACTCAGACTTGTGCACTTGACCTATAAAACGATATCATCCCAATAAAAATATTTAATGATCAGCATTTTAGGGATCTTGAATTTATTACAATTGTTTTTATATCAGAAAGTAATTGATGAATATAGTTATAATAGGAAATATAATTCTAACATTTTCAGTACCTTAAAGGCTTCCTAATAAATAAGGCATGTCCATATGTTCTTAAAGCATGCAAGGGTTAGATGTCTTGGTCTTGACTGAGATTGCTTCTGCACTTTCCTTTGTTTCATTTTTCATGTTTAATTATACATTTTGTAGGTCAGGTATAATTTAGCTGCACATTCCACCAGTAGTTTTGAAATGATTATCATGGGTTGCATAATAGGTTCCCGTCTGTAGAGAACTTTAGTGCTGTTATTTTTTGCTACTTTTTTAATTTTGCTTTACCATCATTAAATCAAGTTCCAGAATATCCTTCTGCTAATTGAAATTCCTAACTGTAGATTTTGATTTTAGGGATGTCAAGCAATGGTTTGCTTGCAGAGGAATGACGTGACAGTTACTACCTGGATAATTACTTATTAGTTGATTTACCTTGATTTAGTGTGGGTAATCATCATCACCACTGGAAAGGATAGTGCGAGACACTGATATACACTGATATTCATTCCGCATTACCATATAAATCTGATTTGGATCGTAGTGGGAGTGAGCGATATGGGAAATCCCTGAGGTAGTAGATCTTCCATCTCCAGAAATGGTGTGAAGCATCATCCAGTCTGCATAATATCTTCTGATCTCCTAACTGATAAATCATTTGAGTCATTCATTTCGTAAAGGAGGATGTAACTAGTTGGCATAAAGTCTATAACCTATTCTATTTTAAAAAATTCATTAAATTCCATAAAGTACTTAGAGTTCAACGTATTTTTACTTCGTCGTAGTCTTTTTTTTTCAGTGTAGGTGTTCATAAAAAGGGTAACCTGTCGCGCATTGTTTTTATGCCACCATTAGAATAATATAGGACCAATTATCGATTGTTACCCAACATCCTCTGCTATCATTACCACCCATTCCTCCTTCGATCTGAAACAAGGAAGTCCCTCCTCACTTTTTCTCTGTTGAAATTATGGTTATTCCTATGTTTACGTTACTATTTAGATGCACTTCTTATGCCATAAACAGAAGGGGGAATTCAGAGTCACACCATCTAATCATATATAATCTTTCCAATGAACAAAATAACATAATACCTCTGTATTTTACTTCAAATTATTCTATCTGAAATATAAATGCAATAGTAGATTTATACATTAAAAGTATAATGTAGACGGCTATTTTTAGCATTTCTTTTGTTTGGAGAACAAATAATTGCTCCTTGAAACGGTAAAATAACTAGAAGGGTATCCAGTCAATTATCTATTATAAATACATGTTTATTTAGAGGGTCAATTTAGGTCCAATTCAATTGACCAGACTGTACCCTATGCGATCCCTTTTTTATCACATCAACATTCACTTACAAACTTCTTCCAGTATCGAAAATTCTGGTAATCAAAGTGGTAAAAAAAAAGTCGAAAATGATTGTTCGAGTCTCATTTGGATTTTTCGAAAAGGAATTCTTCCTTGACAATTTTTCCTTGGGACGTTGAAGTCATGAATTGGGTGGTGGATAAATTCCCAACACGTCCTGCAGCACCTTATTTGTATTCTGCTCCCTCTTCTATCGTCTGTCTTAACGAATTATCTCCCATGAAACTGATAAAATGCATTTCTTGGAGTAGAATTTCCTGGCTTCCGATATGTACCAAGGCCTTGTTAGTGTGTCATCCCGAGACAGGATTATTCCCAGACATAAAATACCCCGTACTTTTTACACTTCCATGATTTATGAGTCACTTTAAGTCAGCTTAAATTCGTAAATCAAATTTTCTGAATGTTCTTCACGATGAATCTGTAATAATTTTGTCGCACGCTATTATTTTCATTTAGTACTGTTGCCATAAAACTCTACATTCATCACTAGATCGTGCTTAGGATGTTCAATAGATCTCTGATACTAATTCTGCTATTTTTGAAATTCAAATATGGACTTTAATCTATCCTATCAATCTATAATGATAAATGATTTAGTACAATATTTCTATTGAGCAAAGATATAGCACCTTTCCCATATTGAATATAGTTTTAACAAGAAAGAACATTTTAACTATAATACAAATCACTAAGAATTACAAAATTTATTAAAATCGTCTAATAATATCATGTAAATGCTAAGATATTGTAAAACTATTAATCTATTAAAAATTAATTTGTAACGACTGTTTCTATTTTTAGTTCACACCTATCTAATATAGGTAGGTAGGTAGCGTTTATTTTATATAGAAGAAGTAAGGCACTAAATTGTATCCTCGCAGCCAGTGTTAAGGTCATGAGTAAACACCAACTTGACATTGAAACTATATACCTAGTTATTGAGAGTGGAAGTACGGCAGCAATTGCTGTACCTAGTTATTGAGAGTGGAAGTACGGCAGCAATTGCTGTACCTAGTCATTGAGAGTGGAAGTACGGCAGCAATTGCTGTACCTAGTTATTGAGAGTGGAAGTACGGCAGAAATTGCTGTACCTAGTTATTGAGAGTGGAAGTACGGCAGCAATTGCTATACCTAGTTATTGAGATATGAAGTACGGCAGCAATTGTTGTACCTAGTTATTGAGAGTAGAAGTAGGGCAGCGATTGCTATACCTAGTTATTGAGAGTGGAAGTAGGGCAGCAATTGCTATACCTAGTTATTGAGAGTGGAAGTACGGCAGCAATTGCTGTAACTAGTTATTGAGAGTGGAAGTACGGCAGCAATGGCTATACCTAGTTATTGAGAGTAGAAGTAGGGCAGCGATTGCTGTACCTAGTTATTGAGAGTGGAAGTACGGCAGAAATTGCTGTACCTGGTTATTGAGAGTGGAAGTACGGCAGCAACTGCTGTACCTATAGTTATTGAGAGTGGAAGTACGGCAGCAATGGCTATACCTAGTTATTGAGAGTAGAAGTAGGGCAGCGATTGCTGTACCTAATTATTGATAAAATAAGTAAGCCTTCAATAATTATTGCAGTACATAATTATTTAGCGCACAAGAACTGTAGCAACTGCATGCAGAATATATTACTGTTACGTGATCTTCAGGAATTAAGAATTCCAGTAGCGTCTTCCATAACATACTGTTCTACTTTTGGTGTTCAAATTTTTATTTGAATTGAGATAATATTTATGTCGTTCGTGTGCATCATTAAAATTCTTCAATGACATCAATTATTCACATTGAGTAAAAGGACAAGGTCTTCTAAATTTATATTGTGCTTTTGTAACAACAAACATGTTATTTTGTATTTGATAAAACGAGTTTGTTTGATAAACTAGTTTGGAGAAAAACCAGGGCGTGATGCACCATTGCAGCATTTCCGCCTTGGAACGTTGCAGTAACCTGGGTATCTTGGCGGATTTGAACTTTAGATCTAATGCCAAGAAAGTACAAAATGAGGCTGGGAAAAACCGGAGTTTGCTGCACAGAGAAAATGCACCGGCTGTCCGCTCTAACGTGATATGAATGCTAATTTTGGTATCTTAGAAACTATCTTAACTAAATGTGAATCAATGACCGCTATCAGCCGGTTTCAAGTTCAATTTTATTGCTAGGTAGCAAATCTTAATTGGTTTTCATATCAATTGAAACCTAGATTGTAGCCTATATTTCAATTCTACCGGTGATCTACAATTTTAACAACCTGTGCAATTAGTGGTGAGAAATAAATAGGTGTAACGTCATTGTCTCAGTAATTAAAGTAATTTAGGTAATAAAAATTAAAGTGTCGGTTTATTCGAGCCACGAAGTAGCATTTCTGCATCCACGTGCATTTTTCAATGACCCTAACGCTATCCGTCACACTGTATATAGTTATACATATGAGTAAATAAGGATATTATTTACATATGTAATATAATCCTATTTTACAGGATTGTGATGTACTATCGCAGGATTAAATCTCGATACCACATTATTTATTTTCAAACGATGATTATCAATTTTATAAAGATTGCAATCTGTTTCAACTTTTTCGAACTTGACGGCTTCCGCGATACAAAATTCCTTTTTTTTGTTATTTAGAAACTAGGAAATCCAAATAATGAATTAGTTTTACAAATTAGAATTTTTAGATCGAAAGGGTTACACCCAATGATAGTGCATGCTACCAAATTCCCTAAATAATACCGTTCATGTTTCTTTGAATAGTGAGATGGGTGGTGGAAATGTCAGGAGTCACAGGTAGGTAACTTTGGGATTTTCTTGATTACAAAACTCATTTCGATGAAGTGATTTGTTAATCATGAATGCATTTTCTTATCATATATTTAGTTATTTATCGCATTATTTCCCCTTGTATTTGTGTATGAGTTTTAGAGATGTTATTCATCCATGACGATATTCAGATTATTTTGCTATTCTGGTTTATTATTATTTACTAGTTTTCATTTAAATGTATTTTTTAGTCCAAATAATTCCCCCTTTTTCTCAAATTAACCACGTAAGTGCAATTTTAACTGCACTTCAGGGTACAAAATTATTAGTAATTATTTCTGTTGGTGTTCCTTGAGCTCTGCAGTGATTTTAGGAGCCGTGGTCTTGCGATTTGCTCTAACAATTCGAATTTTGAGTCTTCCTGTCGCTGTGATATTAATAATTTATAAAAAATGCGTCCCATTATTTTCCCCCCAAAAAAATCCCCCATTAAAAATGAACTCCATTATTTTTCCAAAAATCCCCATTTATAATACAACCCACAGTTATTCCAAAAATCCCCATTTATAGTACATCCCACAGTTATTCCAAAAATCCCCATTTAAAATGCATCCCGTTATTTTCCCCTAAAATTCCCCGTATACCTAAAATACATCCTACATTTTTCTCCCCCAAAAAAATTCTTTCCCCCATACAAATCCCTTTCCATGTTTTCTCCAAAAAATTCCCCACTAAAATACATCCCTAATGACTTGGGTCGTGACAATATGCGTTTAAAATCATAGATCCTGATAACGGATTGAAATACAGACTACTTAATCGTTCTAAACCAGCGTTATATAGTATTCGATACCATTTCATTTAGTTTCGTCTATGATATTCTTAAGATCTATGATTTAAAACGCATATTGTCACCACCCTACTGATGACTCACCTCGCAACTGCATCTCGGTTAGTTATGGTGCAGTTCATGCTAACTGATAACCGGTTATTAGCGGTTATCATCTCAGCAACCGACGGTGAATTCACTGGTTCCAAGAAAAGAAAAGAACGGGAAAGCCTAAAAATTATAAACCAGAAATATGATTGAAGATAATTTTAAAAAAGGCACTTAGAGCACTAATGAATGTGAGACACTGAAGTGCATTGTACTGTAATGTTGAGACACTAAAGTGCATTGTACTGTAATGTTGAGACACTAAAGTGCATTGTACTGTAATGTTGAGACACTAAAGTGCATTGTACTGTAATGTTGAGACACTAAAGTGCATTGTACTGTAATGTTGAGACACTAAAGTGCATTGTACTGTAATGTTGAGACACTAAAGTGCATTGTACTGTAATGTGAGACACTAAAGTGCATTGTACTGTAATGTTGAGACACTAAAGTGCATTGTACTGTAATGTTGAGACACTAAAGTGCATTGTACTGTAATGTTGAGACACTAAAGTGCATTGTACACTGAAACATGAGTCATATTGACTCCTAATTATAGTCAGATTGACTCAGAGTCATTTGTTTCAGTGTACTGTAATACTGAGACACTAAGTATATCCTATTTATAGTGTGTTAAAGTGTAGTGTGTCTCTTTTTGACACCGTATGTGAGACACTTTTTGTACCCTACAAATATACTTAGGGTAAGTCACAAGTTATCGGACAGTTCCACATTTTCGACCATATAAAAATAATATAATAATTATTATTTAACTTTTATTTTAATTGGTGTCCATGCAGGTACCAATTAAAATAAAAGTTATATAATAATCATTATATTTTTTTTCATATGATCGAAAATGTGAAACTGTCCGATTATTCGGAAATTACCTTATTGTAAATATCCTAATATTTTCAAAAGGTGTTAATTACGCATTACCGTACAATTTCTATTACCGTACAAGCGATTTAATCACCGTGAAGGGTTATAAATATTTTTTGATAACTCCAGGGTTGTAAATCTATTGTAGACCTTATTGTTTTTTTAATAAAAATTGTTGTACTGAAAATAATCTATTATTATAATTAATGTATTGTATTGGGTCCAAGTCAGGATATAACTTTTTTTTATATATAATATAATTAGAATGAGTTAAACTGTGGATTACATAATTGCATGAAAATTCTATATGATAAATTTAGTATTTTTTCAATTGCACTCATTTTTTAAATTTCAATAGAGTAACACTGAATTTATACGAAAAAATTCAAATTTCATTAATTTTTACAAATTTCAATAAGTTTTCTTTTAAATTTTAATAGTGAAATTTCAATAATATTTTGAGCTTTCATTTTATTTTTGAAATTTCACTTTATTTTTGAACTTTCATTTATTTTTTGAAATTTTATTTATTTTTTAGAATGTCATTAATTTTTGAAATTCATTTATTTTTAAAATTTCATTTATTTTTGAAATTTAATTAATTTTAAAAAATTCATTAATTTTATATTTTTTTCATTTTTTTATATATATATTTCACTTTGTTTTTAAAATTTCAGTTATTTTGAAAATTTCACATTTTTAAAATTTCATTATTTTTAAAATTGATTTTATTTTAAAGAATTCAATTTATTTTAAAATTTCAATTTTTTTTGCAATTTTACTTTTTCTAAAATTTCAATTTTTTTTTTAAATTTCAATTTTTTTTTGAATTTCAATTTTTTTTTGAATATCAATTTTTTTTTTAAATTTCAATTTTTTTTTAAAATTTCAATTTTTTTTTAAAATTTCAATTTTTTTTTAAAATTTCAATTTTTTTTTTAAATTTCAATTTTTTTTTAAAATTTCAATTTATTTTCAAGATTTCAATTTATGTTTGAAATGTCATTGATTTTTAAACTATCAATTTTTTTTTCAACCCTCTATAAATTTTTGAAATTTCAATAAAAAAATGTTATTAAAATAATTCTTTCATATTTCAATAATTTTATTCAAATTGTAGATAATTAAAAGAAAATAATTTTTTTTTTTAAATTCCAATAATTTTTTCAAAACCCATAAAAAATATAAAATATCAACCAGAATCTTAAATTTTTTCAAAATAATCATCTTAAATCAAACAAATTATACAAAAATATTTCTTACAAAATAATTTCTATATAAAATAATTATACAAATATAATTTTTATTAAACTAAATATCACGGCTCATTAATTTCACCACATTAACTGTTTGTATAATTAAATTTAATTATCTATTAATAATTTTACCCTTTTGTCAAGATGTACCAATGGGTAATTTTGTGTCCCTTCCTTATATTAATATTTTACCCAAAAAATCCCATAGAAATTAATAAAGAGGTCTTGCGTGACTCAGCAAAAAAGAACAGACGTGTGTACCTGTAGTCCTCAAACACTTGAAATAAAATTAAAAATTGTAAAACAAAATGTCTTGATTTGGGAAACGTTTATAAAATGTAATGTACTTCATTGAATTTAAAATTGATTAATAAATAATGGACCCTCATTTAAAGAATATCTAATAAAAATATTTAAGTATTTAATTTGATATATTTAATAAGTTTGTATTTAAAATATTTAATAAGTTTGTATTCAAATTTTTTAATAAGTTTGTATTCAAATTTTTTAATAAGTTTGTATTCAAATTTTTTAATAAGTTTGTATCTAAAATATTTAATTCAAAAGAACTAATATTATTTTAATTAAGGATATTTAATAAAAAAATTAAATTAAAATATATATTGGAAATATTATTTTTGATATTTAATGCAAAAAAAAAACAGATAATTAATTCAAATTATTTTTTAATTTAGATTGAAATATTCTATTGAAATTGAAAAATTTAATTTAAAAATATTTGAACAAATATACATTGAATTTAAATTCAAACAAATAAAATATACTTTACATTTTATAGAATAAACAAACATTCAATTCAATATTTATTATAACATTAATATTAGTAAAATTATGAAGGTACAATACCAAACATCAAGTCATTTTTTATATTTGACCCGTAACTCTAAATCTAAATAAGACTCTAATATACTATATAATTATTATTATAAAAAATATATAATTATTACTTCAGAATGAATAAAATTGACATCTTTATTATTGTGAACTATGTGGGAATAGGTAAAGACCTGATATTTAAATTACTGACCTTAGACTTGATGTATATAAACTGAATGAAATATATCTATAGTAAATATATATATCTATAGTTTTTAATCAATTATTGATATTTACAATAGTAATCAAGGACCTTGAACATTGGACCCTGAACTGTTGTAATTTGGATTATAGATTGTCTTTTTTTTAAAGTTTACTATTTTATCATTTTTTTTAACGCTACTTGCAGTTTAGAGGATAGCGCCAGGGTTATGCTCTTCAACTACGAGATCTTAGATTTTATGTTAGGTAGACTCGTAGGCAGTGAACCTTTAAATGACTGCAGTGAACCTTTAAATGACTGCAGTGAACCTTTAAATGACTGAAGTGAACCTTTAAATGACTGCAGTGAACCTTTAAATGACTGCAGTGAACCTTTAAATGACTGCAGTGAACCTCCAAATGACTGCAGTGAACCTTTAAATGACTGCAGTGAACCTTTAAATGACTGCACTGAACCTTTAAATGACTGCACTGAACCTTCAAATGACTGCATTGAACCTTTAAATGACTGCAGTGAACCTTTAAATGACTGCACTGAACCTTTAAATGACTGCAGTGAACCTTTAAATGACTGCAGTGAACCTTTAAATGACTGCAGTGAACCTTTAAATGACTGCAGTGAACCTTTAAATGACTGCAGTGAACCTTTAAATGACTGCAGTGAACCTTTAAATGACTGCAGTGAACCTTTAAATGACTGCAGTGAACCTTTAAATGACTGCACTGAACCTTTAAATGTCTGCAGTGAACCTTTAAATGACTGCACTGAACCTTTAAATGTCTGCAGTGAACCTTTAAATGACTGCAGTGAACCTTTAAATGACTGCAGTGAACCTTTAAATAACTGCAGTGAACCTTTATAAATGACTGCAGTGAACCTTTAAATAACTGCAGTGAACCTTTAAATGACTGCAGTGAACCTTTAAATGACTGCAGTGAACCTTTAAATGACTGCAGTGAACCTTTAAATGACTGCAGTGAACCTTTAAATGACTGCAGTGAACCTTTAAATGACTGCACTGAACCTTTAAATGTCTGCAGTGAACCTTTAAATGACTGCACTGAACCTTTAAATGTCTGCAGTGAACCTTTAAATGACTGCAGTGAACCTTTAAATGACTGCAGTGAACCTTTAAATAACTGCAGTGAACCTTTATAAATGACTGCAGTGAACCTTTAAATAACTGCAGTGAACCTTTAAATGACTGCAGTGAACCTTTAAATGACTGCAGTGAACCTTTAAATGACTGCAGTGAACCTTTAAATAACTGCAGTGAACCTTTAAATAACTGCAGTGAACCTTTAAATAACTGCAGTGAACCTTTAAATGACTGCAGTGAACCTTTAAATAACTGCAGTGAACCTTTAAATAACTGCAGTGAACCTTTAAATGACTGCAGTGAACCTTTAAATAACTGCAGTGAACCTTTAAATGACTGCAGTGAACCTTTAAATGACTGCAGTGAACCTTTAAATGACTGCAGTGAACCTTTAAATAACTGCAGTGAACCTTTAAATGACTGCAGTGAACCTTTAAATGACTGCAGTGAACCTTTAAATAACTGCAGTGAACCTTTAAATGACTGCAGTGAACCTTTAAATAACTGCAGTTCCACCTCAAGGTTTTTCTCAGAATTTTACCTCTCCCCCCACAATTGGTATCAATGATACTTAGTGTCAAAAATTCCTAATGTCAACGACTCCTCGGCAATTATTTTAAATTACGCTACTTTTCTCTGTTATACTTGCTTTATTTCTTTAATTAACACCGATATCTTTTAATTATAGAAATAGAAAATTTATTTATTTTCATTGTGCAAGAATGTGCATGTGTCATCTATACTAATAATTTCCTTCGTGTGTTTATTTTTTTTATTTATTTGGTGTCCGCTTTTACACTATGGGTATTAAACATGAAGAATGTAACTATGATACGCACGGGAATATATTGACTTGATATTTAAATTCTACTGTTTTTATTAAATTTTTTTATCTATAAAATGTATTTTATCTATAAAATAAATTAGACTATGCAGAAAATTTAATTTTAATTGAATTCATAGAAAGTAACCTAATAACGGGTAATAAATTGGTAATGATAATTACCCGTAATTTTTAACAGGCAAGTACCTACACTAGTTAAAAATAATTTTCAATATGAATTATCATCTTTCTTGGCAGAGAAAACCGTTATTCTTAACGGGACGTTGTCTCTAGTGCTTGCAATAACAGGTGGTATATGGTATTCTAATATTTCACTGACAAATAGTGATATAACATATAATGTTTTTACGGTGAAGAAGAGAATGATCGATGTTCCTGCGAAGAGAAATAACAAAGCCTTCTGTCAAGGCCTGTGCATAATGATTAGCGAACACTGCACTCACGGAGTAGCTTTTCTGCAACCATGAGCATTGCATAAACTGGTGGCAGTTGACTTTGTTCATGGAGTAGCTTTTCTGCAACCATGAGCTTGTACATATTGGTGGTAGGTGACTTTGTTTACGGAGTAGCTTTCCTGCAGCTATGAGCTTGCATAGACTGATGGCAGGTGACATTATTCACGGAGTAGCTTTTCTGCAACCATGAGCATTGCATACACTGGTGGTAGGTGACTTTGTTTATGAAGCCACTTTTCTTTCCGACTGCTTCTTCCAGTCCCTTGTATTTAATTTCCTTCTGACGGTTCCCCTACTAAAAAAATGAATTAGAAATTAATTAGGTCAGTGAAGATACAATTTAAAAGAAATTGAAAATTGAATTAAAACTAATTTTGTCAATAAAAAATGATATTAAATTAAATTAAATGAAGTAGATATTAATGATTTGTTATTATTAGATAAAATTTAATGATAATTACATGGAATAAAAAAGGGGATAAAAATAAGAGAAATTATAACGAGGAAGAGAATTATAGAATAAGGAGAGACTAATAAATAGGGGATGATGGAGGTAAAAATATAATAACTGAATTGAAAATTAATAAAAATAATAATCTTAAAATTGTAAGAATTTCAAAAAAACATTGTACAATGGAGGAAGAAGTAAATATACAAAAATAAATTTATTACAATGTATCTAAATAGAAGGAAATAAAATATATGGAAATAATCATATCTAAAGGAAATTGAAATATAAAATACTAGTAAAGGGTAAAATACGTTATTCCGACCGTTACGCAATTTCGTACATTAGTTACAGTTTGGTAGAACGTGTCACAGTGAGTGTTTACTTTAATCGTTGTAAAATTATCTTAAGAAACGGTTTTACGTTATAACAGTGAATGTTGTGTACGGGAATACGTAACTGTACGGGAATGCGTAACTGTACGGGAATGCGTAACTGTACGGGAATACGTAACTGTACGGGAATGCGTAACATGTACGGGAATGCGTAACTGTACGGGAATACGTAACTGCACGGAAATACGTAACTGTACGGGAATACGTAACTGTACGGGAATACGCAGCTGTACGGGAATACGTAAATGTACGGGAATGCGTAACTGTACGAGAATACGTATCTGTACGGGAATGCGTAACTGTACGGGAATGCGTAACTGTACGGGAATGCGTAACTGTACGGGAATGCGTAACTGTACGGGAATACGTAACTGCACGGAAATACGTAACTGTACGGGAATACGTAACTGTACGGGAATACGTAACTGTACGGGAATACGTAACTGTACGGGAATACGCAACTGTACGGGAATACGTAAATGTACGGGAATGCATAACTGTACGGGAATACGTAACTGTACGGGAATGCGTAACTGTACGGGAATGCGTAACTGTACGGGAATACGTAACTGCACGGAAATACGTAACTGTACGGGAATACGTAACTGTACGGGAATACGTAACTGTACGGGAATACGTAACTTTACGGGAATGCGTAACTGTACGGTAATACGTAACTGCACGGAAATACGTAACTGTACGGAAATACGTAACTGTACGGGAATACGTAACTGTACGGGAATGCGTAACTGTACGGGAATACGGAACTGTACGAGAATACGTAACCGTACAGGAATATGTAACTGTTCGGGAATACGTAACTGTACGGGAATACGTAACTGTACGGGAAAACGTAATTGTACGGGAAAACGTAACTGTACGGAAATACTTAACTGTACGGGAATACGTAACTGTACGGGAATACGCAACTGTACGGGAATACGCAACTGTACGGGAAAACGTAACTGTACGGGAATACGTAAATGTACGGGAATGCGTAACTGTACGGGAATACGTAACTGTACGGGAATACGTAACTTTACGGGAATGCGTAACTGTACGGGAATGCGTAACTGCACGGAAATACGTAACTGTACGGAAATACGTAACTGTACGGGAATACTTAACTGTACGGGAATGTGTAACTGTACGGGAATACGTAACTGTACGGGAATGCGTAACTGTACGGGAATACGTAACTGTACGGGAATACGGAACTGTACGAGAATACGTAACCGTACAGGAATATGTAACTGTTCGGGAATACGTAACTGTACGGGAATACGTAACTGTACGGGAAAACGTAATTGTACGGGAATACGTAACTGTACGGGAATACGCAACTGTACGGGAATACGCAACTGTACGGGAAAACGTAACTGTACCGGAAAACGTAACTGCACGGGAATATGTAACGGTACGGGAATACGCAACTGTACGGGAAAACGTAACTGCACGGGAATACGTAACTGTACGGGAATACGCAACTGTACGGGAATACGGAACTGTACGGGAAAACGTAACTGTACGGGAAAACGTAACTGCACGGGAATATGTAACGGTACGGGAATACGCAACTGTACGGGAATACGCAACTGTACGGGAATACGCAACTGCACGGCAATAAGTAACTGCACGGCAATAAGTAACTGCACGGCAATAAGTAACTGCACGGCAATAAGTAACTGCACGGCACTAAGTAACTGCTCGGCAATAAGTAACTGCACGGCAATAAGTAACTGCACGGCAATAAGTAACTGCACGGCAATAAGTAACTGCACGGCAATAAGTAACTGCACGGCAATAAGTAACTGCACTGCAATAAGTAACTGCACGGCAATAAGTAACTGCACGGCAATAAGTAACTGCACGGCAATAAGTAACTGCACGGCAATAAGTAACTGCACGGCAATAAGTAACTGCACGGCAATAAGTAACTGCACGGCAATAAGTAACTGCACGGCAATAAGTAACTGCACGGCAATAAGTAACTGCACGGCAATAAGTAACTGCACGGCAATAAGTAACTGCTCGGCAATAAGTAACTGCTCGGCAATAAGTAACTGCACGGCAATAAGTAACTGCACGGCAATAAGTAACTGCACGGCAATAAGTAACTGCACGGCAATAAGTAACTGCACGGCAATAAGTAACTGCACGGCAATAAGTAACTGCTCGGCAATAAGTAACTGCACTGCAATAAGTAACTGCTCGGCAATAAGTAACTGCACAGCAATAAGTAACTGCACGGCAATAAGTAACTGCGCGGCAATAAGTAACGTACCCTATCTATTTACATTACTTTTCATAGCTATGACATACAACAATAGCCTTAAAAGTAGAGAGGCAATTAGGTTAAATAAAGTATAGTAATTGACTATCTGCTAGATGACTCAGCAGAAATGAGACCTAATAAACTGACTAAAATGCACAATGATATTTTTAGCATTATCCTAATGTTAGAAATTAATGTTCAAACACACCACAATGTTCAATTGTGGCTCTTGTTTGTTATTCACATCTTTTCCTTATTTTTTATTATTGACTTTCTATTTTTTACCTGACCTTAGTACACATTGCTGTCATATATTAATAATAGTTATTTAGTATAGACATTACGTTATGGGTTAAATATATAATTATTTCCTGAACTAGGTGATTTGTCTGATTTTTTGTGACGCCACTGAAGAGTAGCTTTGCTGCATCCATGAGCTTGACTATGAAAAGTGGTGGAACATTTCATTAATTCGCCCACTTTCCAGTCTGACTTTTTCTTCAAGTAAGTAAGTCACTTGTATTTAATTTGCTTTTGATGTCAGCGATATGGCCTTTGGTTTCAAAGCAGACGTTAATTCTCAACTGAATAAATAATAAAATTTAGTTTCCTGTTGTCTCTTCTTTTTCTCTTTAAACATTCGCCACATTTACTCTTTGTAAATATTGTCATGTAGTTTAGTAAGTAGGTACTAATGAGGTGGTAAGTCCACACTTCCGTGTACTTAGAGTGTCCTAGGTAGCCAAAGTCTAATAATAACTCACAGAAGCTGTAAATTCAATTATCCTTTTACATCTTCAAACAGTTTCTTTCCTGCTATTAATTTTGATGATTTGGTAGTATTCTGCATAAGTTGGCACTTAATTAGATGTTTAATTCTGATGATTTGGTAGTATTAGTCAAGTCTGCATAATGTGGCAAGTAATTAGATATTTAATTTTGATGATTTGGTAGTATTAGTCCAGTCTGCATAATGTGGCAAGTAATTAGATGTTTAATTCGGTTGATTTGGTATTATTAGTCCAGTCTGCATAATGTGGCAAGTAATTAGATGTTTAATTCTGATGATTTGGTAGTATTAGTCCAGTCTGCATAATGTGGCAAGTAATTAGATGTTTAATTCTGATGATTTGGTAGTATTAGTTCAGTCTGCATAATGTGGCAAGTAATTAGATATTTAATTCTGATGATTTGGTTGTATTAGTCCAGTCTGCATAAGGTGGCAAGTAATTAGATGTTTAATTCGGTTGTTTTGGTAGTATTAGTCCAGTCTGTATAATGTGGCAAGTAATTAGATGTTTAATTCTGATGATTTGGTAGTATTAGTCCAGTCGGCATAATGTGGCAAGTAATTAGATGTTTAATTCTGATTATTTGGTTGTATTAGTTCAGTCTGCATAATGTGGCAAGTAATTAGATGTTTAATTCTGATTATTTGGTTGTATTAGTTCAGTCTGCATAATGTGGCAAGTAATTAGATGTTTAATTCTGATTATTTGGTTGTATTAGTTCAGTCTGCATAATGTGGCAAGTAATTAGATATTTAATTCTGATGATTTGGTTGTATTAGTCCAGTCTGCATAAGGTGGCAAGTAATTAGATGTTTAATTCGGTTGTTTTGGTAGTATTAGTCCAGTCTGAGCAATGTGGCAAGTAATAATTAGATGTTTAATTCTGATGGTATTGTAGGATATATTAATACAGTCCGCATAAGTGGGCAGCCTTATGCGGACTGCTTGCCTTTTTGCCTTTGCAAGCTCTACCTCAATATTTTATTTGTTAGAAGCAAATAAAGTCCGATTTTTCTATCTCACGTCAAAGATTGTTACCTTACAGGTATTTTGTTATCAAAATGAAGGCCATTCGATCCCAACATAATATTTATAGTTTATCACACGTGAAATAAGGTTCATTATGTTCTTTTGAATATATGGTAAATACACAGTTTCCGATATGACACAGTAACCGAAATGACACAGTAGCCGATAACAAGTTACATAAAGGTGTTCAGTTTTCGTTAGGAGGTATCTTTTTATTGTATCGTGTGATTAGAATTTACTGACACAGTATACTTTAAAAATAGTCCTATTCACAATTTCTATCGAAAACTGAACATCTTTTAGTAACTTGTTATCGGTTGCAATGAATTATTGGTTATTGTTTCGAATCGGTTACTGTGGCATATGTGATATTGTAGCATATCGGCTACTATTTCGTATCGGTTACTGTGTCGTATCGGTTACTGTGTCGTATCGGCTACTGTGAAGTATCGGTCACTATGTCATATCGGCCACTGTGTCGTATTGACTTTGTATTTACTCAAGTGTAATGCTGTTTGTTTAATTGTGTGCTCATTGCTATAAACATTCGATACATCACAGTTTCGAACAAAGGCGACTTGTCAACAATAGATTTTAATGAACTAATCTATATTAGAAAAGAGGCAAATATTGATACAGCTCTCAATATTGATGGTAACACAATGAGTATTAAAATGCTCGGGTCATGGTTACCATTGCTTTGAAAGAAAAGGCGTGTACTTTTATACAGTTTAACCTTATCTGCTCCATCCGCACTAGGACATTCACACAAAAAGATATGGTGCACAGAAAAAAGTGATGATAAATCATGTTTTATAGTACTTATTGCCTTTATATATTGCAATATGCAAATTAAGAAATATATTTAGATTGGTAAGACCATAAATAAAAGACAGAGAGAAGTTATCCCTTCGACGAGTGCAAAAAACGTCGTTTTAGCACATGGTAATTATTTTTTAAATACTAAGAGGATAACCTGTTTCCTAATATTTAATGTACGCAAATGATCATGATTATCGGCATGGATTTTATAATTATCATAGTAAATTTGAGGAGCGTAGACTTTTGTTTGAATATAAATAGCACATGTGTTCTTTGCGAATGCCAGCAGGGAACTCATGGCTAATTTAAACTGCATTTAGGGTAATCATTATTCCAGAATTTCCTGAAAGTAGGAAACACAAATAACAATGAACTTCTACCCTTTACTTCCCAGTTACTAACTTTAATTACCTAACTAGGTGGGGCACTAGGCAGGACTAGGGTAAACACGTGGAATCGATATTCCACACAAAGACAATTGGAAACACTAAATCTCTTTCAATATATTCCAACAACACATTAATTAACATTGTTAGAACACATTAGGTATGTTGAGAAAATGAATATTCAACTGTTTCCTCATTTAATTACTGATCCCCAAAGTGGTAAAGTATTATTTAACAGACAGAATTTAATGGTTAGAAGAAATAAAATTAATAAAAGACATGAACCCAGTTGTCTGACCAATACCAGGGTAAAGGTCAACCCCTAAAGTGGGTAGACTGCCATACACACGGATGTTCAGCAGAATCTGCTGAACTGGTTGACTAATGTATTCAAGGTAGACCAGAAACATATCTACGTGTGATCTCTGACTCTCCTGTAATATCCACAGCATTATTGATATCCAATGGTTACTTTTAACTATTTATATTAAAAGGTTTAATCAATGTAAATATTTAGTGACCACAACTAAGTTCACTTTATAATCATGCCATGTATCTTTTTTTATGATCGATGCCAAAGAATAGTGGTGAAATTAAGTAATTGCTATGACGTGGTTTGTATTTTGATGTTAACTAAATGATGTCTATATTCAGCCCAATGGAACACTTTTAATGTAAAGGAAATGAACATAATTGGAGTTGGTATGTCGAATAATAATTACAAACTGTATACCAGTTTGAACCCTATTCAGTATTTTCAATTGTGTCCTTTGGATTTTATTCAATGTAATTATTATATTGAGAAATGAGTATTAAATGATATATAATCATTACTATCAATAAAAAAAACAGCTGTGTAATTTAACTATCCACACTTCTGGTCACTCAGATTTAGCTAAAGTTAATAATTGAATAATGACGATAATATTATAGCATAGAGAATATAAATTTTAATAACATAGGGAGGTCATTAGAAATTAACTAATAAATTCTAATTTATTTAATTCTTTCGTCTTTATTTACAATAAGATACAAATAGAATATGAATGACCCAGTGAAAAAATGAAGTTGAAACGGAGTATTATCAAAATGTTTGATTCTTCTTAGCCTAAGAACGTATTTTAACTAAGTAGATGACATTGACAAAAAGCAAAATTAGTTATGTTTCGTTTATAGTGTTTTTGTGAAGAGAATTCATAATGTTTTTTATTGGGATAAATGAGACTACAATTTCAATGAAAATTATTGCACCACTTTAGAGAGGTCTAGTTATAGATTTTATTAATTGAAGCCAAATTTTATCCTACTTTATTTGTAATTTATCACCTGGATATAATACTTAGTAGTCGTAGAAAAAAGTATCGATACCAATAGTAAACGATTAAAAGATTGTCCAAATTTTTTAAAAATTTTATTAAAAATATTTGGTAGAAAAAAAAACTATGATAAAGTCCATTTAATAATTATCCTTTAACTTTTGTCATAATTATCATAAGTGGTCATTTATTCTACACTTGTTGTTGAATTTTGTAGTTTTATTCGTGAACATTTGGTTATTGATCACACATTTTTCAGGTCTTAAACTAAAAAATTGAAAATATCGAATAAGATTGGAGGCAATTAAATAGACCCACAGTATTTCCAGCTACCATACAATAATAAATTGAATTACTAAATCTAAAAGGCACAATTTTTTCAAGATGCCTAAACCAAAGTCTGCTAGAATTTAGAAACAGTAGGTAATTTGGAATACAAAATACAGCGTAAAACACAAGAAAAGTTAATGTTCACGAATTTCATAGGTTCTCTCCAGGTTTCGGAAAAATTGAGTTTATTAAATAATTATAGAACTACTAAGGTTTAGGGTCATTGATCTGCAAACCGCATAAAATTCAGTTCAGATAATATTCTTTTATATTCTTTTTAGCTTTTTCATATTATGTTTGCAACAATTATACGAAACAATAGTGACTAATCTGACGCTGAAGAAAAAGATTGTACACTCTGTACGCTCTTCGTTTTGATTTTCAATTTTATTAACAAAAAATGGCTTGTTTGGCTTTCGTTTCAGCCAACTTTATTAAAAAAAGAAATTACAAAAATTAAATTAAATTAATTGGTAAAATTTCATAGTTTTTCATAATTTAAAATAGTTGTTAAAGGGGTAGTACACCTTTGAACTAACTTTTTCTCTAATGTTGATAAATCGATAAAGTGATATTAGTATTGTAATAAGATATGGTTTATTTCATTTTTTAAACTCATATTTAAAAAAAAATTATTATTTCATAAATTCAGTGACATCTACTGATGTAATCTGGAACTAAAACTCAGCTAATACGTACATACGCAACAGGGTGAGTTTGTATATTTCTCCTTTCATGGCTTATAGAATCTTAACTATTCGGGATACAAGTTCGGTCTAACTCACAATAGAATCTATAAGTATTCATCTGTTTATAAATACAAACTAAATTATTTGAAACCTTATGGTTCTCTCTTAATATCGATTTTAATGAGATATATTCGTGTGTACGAAGTTCGAACTCACCCGGAAGTGCGGGTGAGTTCGTACATTACTAAAAAGGGGGGGGGGGAGGAAAATTCAGTAAGAATTTAATTTATTTTAAGGAAAATATTATAAGACCCTTGAATGCCGCATCCTTATTATTCACTAAAGCCCTTTTGAGAAAACAAAAAATTACAAAAGGCTTCATCACCGATGTCTTCCGAACTAGATAATAGAGCGTCAATTTCCATCGTAAGCCTACGCTTTGTCACAGGTGAATTTGAGTTTTTCTTTCTTGAAATTCGTTTCTCTTTCAGTAACTCTTTTTCTAGGGTATCAGTTGTTATCATTGACCTTCTTGGTTGTCTGCCTCTGCTGTTGCTCTTTCTAAGAGGAGTTTTTGGGAATGGCCGAATGTTTTCAAAAGATATTCCTAAAAATAAAACATTCAATCTAGAGGGGCCTGGTTGTGGCTCGGTGGATGGTGAAGTAGGAGCAGGCTCAGTGGCAAGTGAAGTAAGAGAAGACTCGGTGAATGGTGAAAAAGGAGAAGCCCCGGTGCCGGTAGAAGTAGGAAGTAGGAGAAGGCTCGGTAGATGGTGAAGCAGGAGCAGACTTGGTGGATTGTGAAGTAGGAGCAGGCTCGGTGGATGGTGAAGCAGGATCAGGATCGGTGAAAGATGATTCACGAAGTAGGGCAGACTCGGTGGATGGCGCATTTTCTATTTGGTTGCGATGATAATGATTCGAACTATTCTCAGCATATTCTGGAAAAGTGCCGTCCTTTATACTACTTCGCTGGTTAAAACTTTCTTTTCTAATTTATATGCTCATCAAATTCTGAACCTTTTCTGGATCTCTATGTGGCATCTGACAGCGTCGTCGGAGGAACATTATACATTTCAGCAGCTTTACGTAATGATTTTTCATTTTTCCAGACGTTACATGCCTGTTAAATATCACAGGAAGAATACTGTTTCGTTCTTTTACGTGTATATACTCGAGCCATATATTAAAATAAATATAGAGGTGAATTCGTACATAGTGGGGTGAAACCGTAAAGAGGAGGATGTGCCCGTACATACAGTAGCGGACAAAATATGAGGGTAGGCAAAAACAAGTTATCTAATTCTTTAATTTCATAAAATGTACAAAATACACATTATTGAAATTTTGCACGTATATTCATATAGAATTCATATGTATTCATATGAAATTTCAAAGCATTTGGACAAATATTCTAGGAATAGATCCATATTTTACTTCAAACACTAAATTTTGCTCTGGTCAAAAGTTAAGGGTAGCCATCATAAACTTTGAAATATTCGCGGATATTGGCAATTAACTTAATAATTTGTAAATAATTCTTTGCTATATGACTCTAATACATCTTCTACCATAAAATTATAATTTTGCACATTAGGAAGGAGTTATCCATCTTCTATTTATCCTCAAGAAATGTCCACAAGTTTCCCCTCTGATACAGTCTCTAATTGTCATTGCAAGAGATTTCTATTGCCACATGGAGGTTCAAAACGATTGTGCAACATATTGTGGCTCAACATAAGCAGTATGGAGTTGTTGATTCCAAACTGAAGAATGGTAGACTTCCCAAAGCATTGCTGAGAGAAGATCATGCAAGTCTTCAAAGAAGCTTGCAAGGTAGTTTCAACATTTCTGGTCAAATTTTTCGTGAGATAGATGTCATGTTTGGTGGTACGGTGTCCCAGTCTACTTTTTCACTTCGAATTCAACAAGTGGTTTGAAATAATTTGTCCCTGTATCGAAGCTTTCAATCTCAAAAAGAAACGGAAAGTGATACTTGTGTTTTGTCTTGAGTATGTCGTTTGGTCGATAGATCAGTGGTCGAAAATGCATTCTAGTGATGATGCAAGAAAGATAGAAGTCTTTGGTTCTTATAGGAAAGTACAAATTAAACGTAAAGTAGGGGAAATGTTTACTCTAAACTGCGTCAAGAAAACGGTTAATTTTGGAGAAGGTAGTGTGATGGTCTTGGTGGTCATTTTTTCTGCTGGACCTGGTTCCATTGTTCGTCTGCTAGGAGGAGTTATTGCAGAAGTATAAAACAGCTCTTTCGTCATCATACTCTCCCCTATCAACAAGCAGCTGACCCTCAACCACAGAGTTTCAAGCAGGACAACGTACCCTACTACTCAGATAAATAAGTTACGACTCTATTAGAAGATGAAGAAATTGCTCTAATGAGCTGGCTTTCACAGAGTCCTGACCTCAATAGAATCGAGATTGTTTGGATAATAATTGGAGACTGTACTCAGAGAAGAAACATAAGAATTGTGGACATTTCTCGAGCATGAATAGAAGATGGATAACTCCTTCATATTGTGCCAAATTTGTAGAATTTTGTGGTAGAAGATGTATTGAAGTGATATAGCAAAGAATTATTCACAAATTATTAAGTTAATTGCCGATATCCGCGAATATTTCAAAGTTTATGATGGCTACCCTTAACTTTTGACCAGAGCAAAATTTAGTGTTAGAAGTAAAATATGGAACTATTCCTAGAATATTTGTCCAAATGCTTTGAAATTTCATACGAATACATATGAGTTCTATATGAAAATACATGCAAAATTTCAATAATGTGTGTTTTGTACTTTTTATGAAATTAAAGATTTAGATAACTTGTTTTTGCCTACCCTTATATTTTGTCCGTTACTGTATTTGTACGATGACACCCCACACCGCAATTTTATTTTCAAAATGGTGTACATCAGATATTAATGAGTTTCAATTAAATATTAATATTTACATACATACAGAATATCCTAATGACTACTAGTATTCGATATAAAGTTTTTAGATAGTAAATTGTAATTGCTATGGCTTAGCTCAAGTAGTGAGAAAACAACATTTTAGTGCTGAAAATATATGATCTCTCACCGAAGGAACATACTACACCGTCACCTGCTGAAACTTGTTTCAAACTTATTTCTATTATAACGTGTAGGATCACTCAAATTTCAACGGGTTAGAACATAGCAGGTGTTGAGTTATGGCCCCGTACGGATTCACCAGCTGTACGAACTTATCCGGTTCTCCCCTAAACAATAACAATTCGCAGCGCCCTCCTTGCAGATGCGGTGAATTTTGGACTTAAAACCAAATTATTATATTTATATATTTTACGGTTGTTAGTTAAATATAAGACGAATGAACTCTCGTGTGTATACAACTAATTACTAATAACATTTTCAATGGAAAAAGTGGTATTTTTAGGTTACTGCCCCTTTAATGTGTGTTTTGCTAGTAATTACTGGAAGTATCTCCGCAAAGATTAAAAAATCATTAAACCACCAATTAGGAAAAAGTGAAAAATAAACAAGCTGACATGAAAGAAATTTGCAATGTTCATTATTCAAGTTCACCCTGTATCTAATCAATAGTTCTGATAAGTGAAAGTGTTCAATCAATCCTTATATGTTAATCACTCAAATAACCAAAAACAATAACGTTGTGACGTGATCATAATTTACAATGAATAATAAATTACACTTTTCTGAAGTTATTGAATGCTCTAATGAATGATGTTTCATTCACAGAAGAATGAATGATGACAATAGATAATTGGTGATTGCTTTAGCTAAACAAACAGAGAATGTCCTAGGGTAAGAAATAAAGGCATTAGTGTTTCAGTCGTTAGGAAGAAGAGTTCCAGTTAACACTCAAAAAGAGTCTCTGGGACTGAAATAAACATCCGATTTTCATTTGTCGGGAATAGTTTCATATTTAGAAGACACGTTTAAAAATAAAAGAATCATTATTGTTTCTTATCTTTAAACTTTGGGAATATATTTTTCACGTATTTATTATCACAATTTTTAATTCTTGCCATAAAAATTTGAAGAACACGTTAGGTAGCGATCCATAGGAAATTTATCGTTGACTGAAAGAGAAACTATGCAAAATTTTAGTGTGAAGAACTTTACTCATTTTGACACTATAAGGTATCGTTAGTGAATTGGTCTGAAACTACATCAGAGTAAGCAAGTGATAATTAATAGTTATCACTTTAATTAATATATATTGGTACTGATCATATGAAAAATTATCCAGTATCATCCATATATTGAGAGATCTCTATAAAATATCATATTCGTATGTTATAAGTTTCTCCTCCGGTCAAAGTCAACGAATACTAGAAAAATATCGTCAGTTATTCATTTCTCCTTTAGTTCTTTAATATTGATCTTCAAGTCTATAAACCAAAATAAACAATAGAGACCGTTTGTTTACACAATTTCTTTAGTTCCAACATTCGGAACTTATGGATACTTTTCTTTGTTCGTTTCTAGAACAATTAATTTGAATCATTATGAATTAGGATTTCAGCCTTCTAATTATCGATGATGTGGTCAATCATGTCGATGGCTGTATTGATGAGCTGTGCAGTTTTCTTCCAATTGGTATTTTCACAAAAAATAGGTAAGTTGTACTCAAAGGATAAAAAAAATAATTTTAAATCTTAAAATAGGATTATTCTAACATAATTAATTTGAATCTAACAGGCGTGGTGAAATTTAATGGTTTCATCAGTAAGAACAATGCATCGATGTTGGTTTTGAAAAGCTCCTTGCCAAATTTGACAGAATTCACTTTCTGTTTTCGAAGTTTTGCATATCAAGGAGGACGTCCTTCGACAATCGCTTCTTATTCTGTTCCTGATTTTGACGATGAGTTCTATTTGGGTAATTTGCCATAGCTTATAGGAAAGAAGTTACACTACCTTAAATCCATTTGTCGCCATATTCTTTTAAAGTTTCTTTTAAATCTGAAAATAATCTGAAAATTTCATATAATTTGATCGAATTTCAAACTATTTTACTGGTATTTTTTCAATTATCCATTATAGTAATTTAATCAAAAATTCTATGAAACGGCATCCAATATTTCAGCCCATTTTACCATCAAATACAAACTATTAAAATGAAACCAACTCCACGAAGAAGAAGAATTCATTTAATATTATTTCTATCCTTATATATTATGATGGCTTTTAGGAATATTAGATAGTGTAATATTCTTCATTTAATGTTTAGTTACCTATAAAATATTATTCATACATTGTAGGTAGATATGTTGTTAGCAATATCTGATTCATGTTTTTTCTAGGTATGTCGTTCAGTGAAAATGAGATTGTGTTCAAATGCTGTAGAAGCATGGTTATCGTCGAAATCAATTCGACTATTCCACTGGTCCAATGGAACTCCATTTGTCTTGCTCTAGATCTGATGAAAGAGACTTACGTTTCTGTTGTAAACGGTAACCTAACCACTGGAGATATAACTGTTCGAAAATCAAAAGAGCAAAATCTGAAAATTGAAGGAGGTGGTTTCATGGTTCTTGGTCAAGATCAAGATAAATATGGAGGAGAATTCTTGGATCCATCTCAGAGCTTCAAGGGTAAAATTGCAGATTTGGGTATGTTCAATTCAGTCCTTCTTAACGATTTAATGTTACAATGGACCACATTTTCTTCAGTTAGTCTTCCCAGGACTCTATTTCATTTTAATAATATGGAACTTTTCAAACAAATCAATGTTGAACTTGGTGAGAATGATCGATCGCATCTAAAGCATTCTTTGGTTTTTAAGAATTTCATCTTTCTTGAAGAGATGAACTTCGTTCAAGCTGATTTACATTGCACAACTTTTGGAGGGTCTATTGTCACCCCTAAAACTTTGGAAGAGAATGATGCCTTATTCCAATTTACATCAAACTTGTCGGAATTGTGTGGAGAATCAATTGCGAGAAATGACAATGTTTGGCTTGGTGTTCGGTTCAATACGAAGCTTAATATCTGGCTTGAGCATACTTCTAAAAATAACTTATCCTTCAAAAATTTCATGGTAGAAGTTCCAGAATCAGATGAAACATGCGCAACAATGCTTGGTTGTGACTTCAAATCTCCATCCAGACGAAAGCAGTGGGTCTCGACATCTTGCAATCGTTTTGCCAGAGTTGTGTGCTTATTCAATAATGTCCCTAAATTCAATCTGAGAGGTCTTTGTGACCACACTTATTTCGACAGATCTTACTATCTCAATCCATTCCATCATAATACAGAATTTGTTGGCGAATTTTCTTCGAAAATCAAACGTTTAGGTCCTTTTGAAGATTATATTCATGGCGCTTGGAAAATAGATTTACCCCTCACTAACAACTCTTACGCTCTTTTCAAAATTGATGAGGTTTCTTACAACCCTCTTGGATTAAAATCTTGGAAGATATATGGTGATAGATGTGCTAACAATCAGACTGACCTGCTGCTTACGTCTTGCAATGATCTTCATTTCACATGTAATGATGGATCTTGCATAAAAAAAGAACTGAGATGTGATCATGAAGTCCAATGTGCAGATGGCTCTGACGAGTTGAATTGTAGTTGGGTTATAGTACCTCGTGGATATTTGAGTAACTTACCACCTCCAAATGCTGAAGATGATGGATACCACGATCCCATGACTCTTATGACTCGTATCCACATAAAACAAATATACAACATTGAGTTGACTAACTTTGTCATACACTACAGTGTATGGGTAGAGTTTCGCTGGAAAGATTATCGGTTGAAGTATCAAAACTTGAAAGAAGATTCATCGCAAAATATTCTTCCTTTGGATAGTGGTTTATGGATTCCAGAACTTAGATGGTTTGGACATGGTTTCTCAGCGTCAGTCATTACAAACAGAGAAGAGCACTTGGAAATCGAGCGGGAGGGATCGCCTTTACCAGATAATCCCAGTTTGGTATATACAGGTATTTTTCATAAGAAAGTAGAGTAGCTTGGAAGTTTCTATCAAAGAAAATGAATGATAATTCAAGTTGTGTCTTACTTTAGATGAAGTTTACGAAGGAAGCTCCAATTCATTAGTTTTGACAAGAAGATTTACTGCAACGACACGGTGCGATTTCGAACTAAATGCCTTCCCATTCGATAGCCAGACATGTAAAATTGTGAGTTGAAGGATAATTTTTCTCACCTTACCATTCTTTTAATTTGTTTTTTACTGCTTATATTTTTTGATGTTAATTACTCCGTGTTATTTTCATCTACCTTGTTCCTCTATGGTAAACAACTTTATTCACTGAATTTATTTTATACATTAACCACCACTCTTTGTATTTTTTACCTCGGCGATTTAGCGACATAGCTTTTGATTCTGATCAAAACAATCTCTCTTTATTCAAAATCGATTAACTGTTTACATTTAGATCCCAGATTATCCTTTTCGTTCTAGTTCCTAGAGTTGAAGGAAGCAAGAAGGTTTATAGCTTTCAGTCGAGCTGATGAACATTACGCCATTTACACAGGAAAGAGACAACTTTTACAGTATTACGTTAGTGCAGTCAACAGTTCTCAAATTAAAACGGTAAGGTACGGAAATATAGACAGAAGAAGGTGGGAGATATTTATTGATTTGCGAGAAAAATTCTTACGTTACAGATATCGAAGAGTCATGCAATCATGATGCAGGTGAGGTTTGATAACCTGGCGATGTATTACATCACCAACACCTATGTACCGTCACTGATTATCCTAGTAATCGGTTACCTCACACTCTACTTCCCTATCGATGACTTTACAGATAGGATTATGGTGGCTCTGACGGCTCTTCTCGTCCAGACTAATTTCCTGACGCAGGTTTGCGAATATTTGAAAAAAAACTTGAAAAATTAAAAAAATGAACTTTATGAAAGCGAGGTACGATTATTTCTAAATCTATTTAAATTTTCCTGACTAATTCGATAGGTGAACAGCAACGTTCCCAATACTTCGTATGTGAACATGCTAGATGTCTGGTACCTGTCATGTATAGTATGCCTTTTCTGCATCATCGTGGTGATAGTCTTCATCAACACCTTGCAGGTAAGTCCAGCACAACTCAAGAGAGGAAACTGATAGTAAATATATTTGCAAATTGGCTTTAAGAACTGATAAACCAGATATCTTAAGGTTGATTCACAAAGATACCATTTTTTCAAATGCAGGGTGACCCAAAAATATTGACCCATAGAAACAAAAATAAAATAGAATTCAAATAAAGCTATAAGGATAATATGAAAATGCTTGGACGGTATCATTTATAAGTATATTCGAAACCAAAGTAACATCAAATATTAAAATGACCACCCTTTGCTGTTATTATTTTCTCAAATCGAGTCTTTTGAAGTACGAGAACGCTTCACTACTTCTTCGTTCAATTTGGCTTAAACAATAAAATAGCTGCCTCCAAAGAGTTCTGATTGAAATAGGAACGATTTGAAATTGCGATTTCTGGAAGTGGATCATTTTGAAAAGTCAATAGGATTGACGTCTGTTTTTCTTCACGTCTTAAGGGTGGCTTCATTATTTTATTCCAAAAGACCTCTAAGTTTTGTTTTTGCACCACATTTGAATCACATTCACCGTGTAAGCAGAAGCTTCAGCTTGAGTGCAGATAAAAAAAAATTGGAGAACCAAGTTAGGACTTTTTCCTACAACATTTTTTGATAAATATGACAATTACTTTGATTTCTTCATCGATAAGTACCAAAGTAGATTTGATCCCTTTCGATAAAACAGCAGCCAATAACATGAAGGAGACAGGGTTCTGGATTCTCTTATGACTAATTACCATTAACAGATAACTCCCCAGAGCTATACGGGCAATATACCCATAATTCTGAATATTGATAACAACCTCTAACAAAAACATCTTCTCGTCGAACCAAATCGGAGTCTTCCATGAGGTTTGCTTTAACTTCTGCATTATCAACTTGCCTCTGTCCTGTTTTTCTTCATGGATGCATCTAAAATTTGCTGACTAAACTGGTTTTTCCCCTTGAATAACCTCTGCACTGATGATTTGGAGATACCCAACTGTTTCGCACTTTTCTAGCCCTTCTTTGCGGATTTCAGTCAATTTACTTCTTCACTGCAGAAATCACATTTTTGGGGAGAATTGGGCGATTTCTTCCTAGAATTTTTTTTCTGGGTGGTGTGCCTGACTGATCATGTTGTTTTCAGCCGTTCTTAACCCGTTTTGCGATGCAATTCGAGTCCTTGAGCTGTTTGATGATAAACAAGGTGGTACCGCCAGCGATCTTGTTGGAAAGAATATAGGCACGCTAAAACTTATTAGATATATATTCTTTATTATCTTTATTCCTTGTATAATTGCTTGGACACATTTACTTATATGAATAGGGTTAGGTATGTGGTTGGCAATAACTAGTATTATCAAGGGCACACAACGTAAGATTAGGTTAGGCAAATCTTTTTGGGTCACCTTGTATATCATTAATTGTGTTTGATCCTAGATTCATCAAGATATCTTTCAGCATTTGATCCCTAGAGTCATTCAATAGCACGCCTAAAATATCATATGAAATTGCTATAGATTGTAAAAGTTATTATACCAAGATCTCTTCCCAGAACGAAAATGCTGATACAATCCAAGTACATCCGAAAGAATTCGTCAAAGAAAACACCAAGCAAAATCATTCGGGTCGATTCTACTCGACTGCTAGAAATGCTAATAGGTTTTTTCGACTTATTCTGCCTGTCCTGGTGACTCTTTTCCTCATAGGATACGTCATCACTATCTTAGTTTGGCCTGTGAAGACTGCATAAGGTTTTGTGGATAGGATATATATTAGGACACATTCGTGGCTTGATATAATATGTATTATATAACACAAATGATAACTCATCTCAAGTCACGACACTTATAGTTATATATAGAGGATCTTATCATCTAACTCCCAAGCAATGGGTGATCTATAATCCTGACAAAACTCATTGTTAATAAGTACGAATCTATAAGAAGGAAGATCTGATCTATACTAAGGGTACTAGGACAAAAGGCCTACAGACAAAATGAACACAGAGAAAATTCCTGATGACAAAATGCATAACGGATAAAACGCATGACGGACAAAATGTATAACGGACGGAATGCCTAATGTACAAAATTTATGAGTAGAGCATATAACAATTGTATAATAATGGCAAAAGAAAGTTGGAAAGAGAATAAAAAAACTCCATATTTAAACAAAAGGGCCGTATAGAAAATATTGAAGAACACTACACATTATAATGTTACAAAAATTCCCATTGAAAATTAAATAATATTTTTAAAAGATTATGTAAAACAAAAGTAAATAAAATATACTTCATCTCAGTTACAATTCATAAAGGATAATGTAGTAATTTTTCAAACGGAACATTAATACTAATTAAAGCAGTTAAATAATACAAATATCGATGATTTTATGTACAATCATGGGTAGTGAATTGCAGCAATCTCTTATATAATCATTACAATTACCATACTAGCTTTAGAATTTCTAAAGAAACTATGAGCATCATTATAGATTGAAGATGATTATAGCTATCTGATAAAATAAACAATAGTTAAAAAATAAAATAGAATAAGATGATTATAGATATCTGATGAAAAAATCAAATTAGAGGAAGATTGTTATATTCAAGTGATTTGTTAAGTAAAACAAACACTTCGGTAGTGAATCACAAAATAGCGAAATAGGACAGTGTTTACACTAAGCACGCTGAGTTACAAATATTCATATTCAATTTGGTAATGATTTAATAAACTATCACTGAGACGAAGCTCTTTGTTTCCACTTTGTCTCACTTATTAGAAATTACAAATGTTTGTCCACTATTCTCATACTGGAATTAAGTTTACAGTGCTTTTTGTTCCTTTTGTCCGTTAGGCCTTTTGTCCGTTAGGCCTTTTGTCCATTGGGATTCTGTCCGCTGAGGATGAACAGAACTTAGTAGTGACGTAGATTAAGGATTCCAGGAAAATTTGGTCTCAGAATATTCGGTCTGAAGTATATATAAAACTTATCAGTTAAATGTATTGGGGGTGTGACTCCCCCGAAATCCCCCCTCCCCCCCCCCCACTGCCAGGTCATTAATCAATCATGAAGTGTGCAGTACAACAAACTTGATGATACAACAAACTAAATAACGGTCATTCATGTTGAGAGGCCATTTAAAATTCTGAGACCGAAATTTCCAGCCACCTAAACTATAGTTGCTAGACAGAACATCCAAACTGTTTTCACTAAGAATACAGGCCTTGTTACACGGTGCGAGTTGGCCTAGCCAGTTACTGTGGTGCAGCTACTCGCACAGTGTGACCGCATCAGTCTAGTAACTGTTACGGAAATGCAATACTTGAACATTGAGCTACTGGTATGCGAGTACAGTGGGACAGTGTCCACTGTCACGACAGTAACTCGCACCGTGTAACAAGGCCTTACCATAGAGTTAAAGTCACAAAGTTATTTATAGAAAATATTTAATGAGTAATATTAATAAAAGATGCAACTATACTGAGTGTTTCACTTCAGGTCCGAAAAAAAATTTGACAGCTTGCATAAAAAACCTGAAATAAAATGTTTTACAAAAAATAACAAATTATTCAAAAAGACTATGTTATCGAGATATTAATACACTGATTCTTGGGTAATTTTTAACGTTTATAGTAACATTATAATAATTATTAAGTTTAATTTTCCTCTAATAATCATCTGTTATAGGAACGTAAGCACAGGTACAGCTTGCACAGCGGACATTATTTACCTGAAAAGAGGTCTTTATACGGATCTAGTGGTTGCTGTGCGGATGGATAATTAGTTCAGTTGAGGATTTAAACTTTGCAAGTTTTCCTTACCAGCATTTCAGTAAATGCTAGTGAAAGTAAACAATATCGGATGGGCAAGATAAAAATGAATAGGCAGTCTCCAGTCAGTATCAGCGAGTAAAACTAAAATTACTGTAAGGCCTAAAAGTGTTGCCAGTTGCTAACTTAAATACGAATTGCAAAGAAAAAACGAAATTGTAATTTTTAAATTTCTTAATCATGATTTTAATAAATTTAGTAAAATGAAGAAGTATATAATTATTATAAAATAAAACAAAGGTATTAGCAACTAAATACACATAAATTACGTGAAAATAGAGGATTTGATATAGAATGTTTTGCGATAAAAATTATCTAATCAAAGAAAATGTGTAGGAAATGGGTAACAAAATCAAATTGCTGTTATTCTGAAAAACAATACATTAAGTGTTAATTGTGAATTATAATGTGTCTGACTGTATTCAATGGATGACTAGGTACTTGGTAGACTAATAAAATATTTGTTAAACCATATAATCTAAATAGGTCATTGTAGGAGTTGCATGGCTCTTAGAACGTTCATTTTTGTCTTTTGCAGGGGGCGTCCGTTATAGGAGCTTTTCTTTTACTTGTAAATGTCTAGGTAGAAGTCCTTTTAGAACTTTAAGTCAATATCTTGAAAACTAAGCAGTTTGATGATTTAGGTTTTCGTGGAAGAATGTTTGTTGTATGTGAAATTCTCTATATACAGGGTGTCCCCAAAAAACCGATACCCAAATTTCAATGGCTGTAATTCAAAAACTATTAAACTTACAAAAAAATTGAAAACTTCATTTTGTTTATCAACATTTATTCCATATCTGTACAAAAGTTTAGATGAATATATCCTACTGTTTTCTCTACACAGTATATTTAGTGACTGATATCAAAAATCTGTTTGCGCACTTTTGGTTTAACTTCGAATTTTAGGATATTAAAATCATGTTTTTAATAACTTTCAACAGTTTATTAATTTTGGTTTATTAAAAAACCGTTATTATAACAATAAAAGGCGTTTATTAATATGTAACCGAAAAAAAAACAATGAAACTGTTCCTCCTTTTAATCGTTTCAGACAATCTGGTGGGCCATTCGATACGATGATTCAGGGCGATAATGCCTATTGCCGAATAGCTCATTTAGTTTTTCCTTACAGCAACAGTTCTGAACCCGTTCTGAACCAACCAGGATCGATTGCTTCTGTTTCCATGTATTTCTTGAATTCTTGGAACGATTCTATCATTTATCAGATCAAGGTATCTATCTCCATTTAAATTATTTTTGTAAAAATAAGAACAGACGATACGGCCAAGTAGGCCATTGGTACCTAGTCCAATCAGCACACAGACTTTCTCTCACAAAATTCTTACGTCAAAGTTGAAAGAAGGAGGTTGGTTCTTCGGTGTATATGTAAGAACGTTATGATAATTTATTTTATCATTCAAATGAAAAGTGGTCCCATCACCAACCACATTATCGTCCGCAAACCGGACATTTCTTTGCTAAAACAATGAGCAAAATTCAGCCGCCGAGGAAGATCGGTATTTAGGTGTTTGTTTCGCTCGTACATCTTGTAAGGATGTCACTTCAAATCTGAGGTTCCAAATCTTTTGAATGTAGATTTAGTATCATCTAATCCATCTTTTATTGCAGTGATTTGCGAATTTTCTGTAAGTGCTTCTTGAACAATTCGAACTGTGAAATAAGTGTTTTACTGAAAGTGCGCAAGCAGGTTTTTGGTATCGGTCACTAAAAATACTGCTACAAGGAAACGGTTGAATTGATTCATCTGATATTTTGTACAGAGATAGAAAAAATGTTGAAAAACAAATTGTGATTTTCCAATTTTTTGTAAGTTTAATAGTTTTTGAATTACAGCCTTTGGAATTTGGGTATCGTTTATTTTTGGGACACCCTGTACAGTGAAACTCCTGAGTTATGAAGTATTGGTCACTTCATAACTCAGACACTGATAGTTTTCTATGATTGAAATCTTGGAGAAAACGATAGTCTTTGAGGGATAACTAGAACGAAACATAGTTTTATATAATTCAAACATAGATAATAATTCATTCCTCCAGTGCTTCATAACGAAGAACTTCATAACTCAGGAGTTTGTTTTACTGTTTGTCCAAAAGAATCAAGATTTCAAAATCTCCATAACGAAGCATCTTTGGACATTTTGTTATTTGTGAAAGAAAATAAGAAAAATGTTTATTTTGGGTTTGTGAGTAAGCTGTCAAATTTTATCGGATCTGCAATGAAACACCCTGTATATTACACTTAAGTCTACGGTTCTACTTCTACTTAACTTTATTCTATCTATTAGTATTAGTAGATATTAAAAGTAGTCAATAGATTCAATTGAATAAATATAAATTATCTATTGCGTCTAAATTCATAATAATAATAAATTATTATCCAATCCAATTGCTATGACTTTTATTATGATATACATTTGAGTGAAGATATTTTAAAATGAGGTAGTGCCCCCTCAAACACAATTTTCTTTCATATGAGTGTATAGAAAATTTTACTATGTGTAACTGCGATATATATCAACACTTTTTTTTTTATTACACTGGATTTTTTCCAATAATTGATGCGCACGTATTTATTATAGAAAATTCATTGTGAAATAATAAGCTTATATATAAAGGATATTTACTTTTATATTAAACATATCATAATTCTTAAAATATTTTTGCTCCAATGCAGGGTAAGTAAATAAATTAAATAATAAGTTCTTAAATATCAATTATCGGTCACTTTCACATTTTCGGACACATAAGAAAAAATATATAATAATTATTATGTAACGTTTATTTTAATTGGTATCCATAGTACCTACGGGTATCATGGATACCGATTAAAATAAAAGTTACATAATTATTCTATATTTTTTCTTACGTGTCCGAAGATGTGAAAGTGACCGATAATTAAGAACTCACCCTACATCAGGTAGATCTAGATTTACTTTATTGAAATATAATAAAGAGTAACTACATAATATACTATTAAATTATTTCATATCAAAATAATGTTTTTAATTAGAAAAATGCCTTTTTTAGTTAATGTTGTCTACTGATGAAATAAAAAAAATTATATATTATGTTGCAGGGGTGAATAGGTACATGGGACCTGTCAGATTGGCTTATATTTTCAAACTCAAAATCCCTGATAAGTGTAATTGGTTTTGAAATAATTTAATTTGCTGCCATGTTAAAATTTGTATTTTATATCACCAAAACAATATAAATAGTAATAGTTTCAGTACAATAATCCATGTTCACTACCTTAGCAAACTGCGGAACCGAAGGTCCACTAATTCTACTTCATTTAGGTACAAAATAAGAAAATTCGGCAAGTTATAAAATAACTGAACTAAATTACATAGTTTCCGTGATTGGCAAATCAAGTTTTATCTCATAGAAAACGAGGTAAGGAGAGACTGAAGTAAACTGACTTTTTTACTGAACGTTATAAAATTAACAGAATAAAATATAAATTTATCATATGTTATTTGAAGGAGGAATTTTTTCCCCTGGCAACCTTTAGGCTCTAGGTAAGCCTTCTTTTTCCTCTATTGTAGCATTTAGTTTTTTGTTTAGTTTAGAATTTTTTCATTTTCTTCATCTTTCATTTTTGTCTTTTCTCTTTTTATCTTCTTCCTTTTGCCTTGCTATATCCATGGGTAAGCAGACTGACTGTGTAGGTCTCTTGTCCATGGATAAGCAGACTGACTGTGTAGGTCTCTTATCCATGGTTAAGCAGACTGACTGTGTAGGTCTCTTATCCATGGGTAAGCAGACTGACTGTGTAGGTCTCTTATCAATGGGTGTCTATTCTTGCCATCCATGTGCTTGGTAAACACTGTTACCTGTGGAGCGTCTTTCACTGTCCCCTCTTCTACGAGGCCTTCTTTTCATGTCTCTTTGGATCACCTCGTAGTAGATAGGGGCAACTTCTATACACTTAAAATAATATCATTTTTATGCTAGGGCAAGTTCAGAGTTAGTTAACAGTTTCACTTTTTCAATTTTATTTAGTTTAATTATATTATATAATTCAATTATATTTAATATTATATTATATTATTTAATTATATAATTTAATTATATTATATAATTTAATCGAAAAATAGGAGAAGCACTGTTTTTTTCCATATCACAATTATGTAAATCAAAGTATCAAATTAACTTATTCACTTACCGATACTCAGTGAACAAAAAGTTTTGGTTGAATTGTAAGTTTTTAATTTTTTCGCTATTTTGAACTTTTATCACAGAGCATCAGCTAACTATGACAACAAATTCTTCAATACTATGTAGTGCAGGGTTTCCCAACCTTTCTTTTACCTTCTATGTATCTTCTTTACCGTGTGGATACATGCCTATGTACCCCTGAAGTTTCTATACTACAGGGTGGGGCGTAAGTTGGGAAGCAATTTTTCAAACATTAATATAATTCTTAAAAATAAGTTCCTAAGTAGGTGATAGGGTTTGAACTATAGTAGAGACCCTCATTGCTCTACACCGTGCCGGGAAGTCAGATTCCGTCATTTCAAAGACTCTCTCAATAGCGAGATCGACTGTTTGGAAGTGTGTCAGACTTGACTGATCGTCCAAGAAGTGGTAG